>JAAGKR010006046.1:0-38449 GCA_011419295.1 Clarias macrocephalus
TTTAAAATGCATTTGTCTAAAGAAGAAGGTATTGAGTTCTCATGGCTGGTCAGGAAGCTATCATGTAACAGGCATAACACCTGAGGTGTTAACACAGCTTCATCATGAATAGGAGAGACGACTTTGAGTGGAAATAAATTTTCATTTTTCTAAAAGGTATTAATGTAAGCAATGTTGAGATGTTGTAAATCCAGTACCATGTAGACGGAATAACCGTCTTGCTTGCAATAGACTGACAAGTTAATTACTATTATTCCAAAATTTTTTTTATGACTTTAATACAATTTCAGGACTATGCTAAAATAATTGCCATAACTTATAAAATGAATCAATAACTAAAATATTTTGAATATGGTATACAGCCCTAAAAGAGTTATAACATATAAAAACTATAATAATTTGAAAAAAAAAAATCAAAACACAAAACAATGTGATGTATCCAACAAGAAACATTAATATAATATTTTTACATCACCCACTTACTTACAGCATAGTCAGAAAGGTTGAAAGAAGTGAACAATAGGCAAAAAAAAAAAAAAAAAAAAAAATTATCTTTGAAGGGATTATTTGGCCCACTTTGGACCAAACATCCCATGAGACTAATTTACCCACAGGATTTAGAGTTTTAAGTCATGTAACTTTTTCTGTTGTATTTTTCACATGCAAAATAACATAGGATATGTGTAATATATGTACAGTATGACCATACATGTACGTGGGACCTAGACCCTCTATGTGTATCTAGGTGTATCTACTGTATTCACTATGTCACTGAACATACACCAGAGGTGTAGGTCATTGTTGCCAGAAACAAAGAGCAGTGGGTTTAAGTGTGGGTCTTGCAGGCTGTGCTATGGCTAAACCATTAAAGTGCATTCATCCATCCTGTGTGCTGCAGACTGAGGGGAGGAGTGCTAGATTCAAAGTGGTGTCATCCATCTCCTAACCCACTGCTGGATAAATGCAGTGTGTATGATGAATGAGAAACATGTCCTTGTTGAAAATAAGAGCCAGTACAATGAGAGAATGATGGGAGAGGAGGTTATGTACAGTACCAGGCCTAAAGTGGTGGGTCATGAGGAATTGGAACAAGGTTGCTGTGTGTAAAAAACTGAGTTTGTGTTTTAAAAAGTATACAGCGTCTACCTGAAGTTATCACAAATATGTTTTTTTTTTTTAAGTGATCACTCTTAAAGAGCAGTTGAAGTAACATTGAACTCTTCACTATTACAGAAAAATGAAGATGAAATACATGTCATGTTTTGAAACCCATATTTGTTTACATTAGCAGCAGAAAGTCATAATTTACAAACAACAGAAAAAGAGATCACAGATTTATAATTTTGAAATATTGTTGTTTGTTTCATGGGCTGCCAATTCTTGCTTTCCGAGCCATGCATTTTAAAAATTAATTATTTTGAAAACCCAGGGAAACTGCTACTTTAAACCCAAAGGCTATAACAGAGATACATTTTGCCCACACATTAAACAAAATTATATATATTTTTATTGGCTTACATTACAAACAATTCAACAGATTGGCACAGCTTTTTTGCTTTCTAAAATTCCTAGCACAGGTACTTTCTGAAAATGATATCCTGGGGTCTGGTTTGGTTATACACTGCTTAGCTGTATTTTGTCCAAAACCATGAAACATATTCCGGAATAACTGCCATGTTGAATGACCAAACTGCTTATAATACTGAACATGGTATTTTTATTGAATAGTTATTTCAGGTCTGTCAATGGACAGATTTTTGTAATTACAGCAATTACACAGGCCTACTGCACTTCAATTTACATTGTAGTGCAATTACGAGGAGTCTGCTGTTAAGCAGCTTGAGAGGAAGGGTAATTTTTTTTCTTCTGTATAATACATCTATTATAACTTAGTTCAAAACAGCCACAAAACTTAATGAATTAAATAAAATTATAATACTCTTTTAGATTTTTTTGCTGTGTGTATGTATAAGAGATACTGAGGAATAATTATTATGAAGGGTTTTTAGACAGAAGAAAATAGCTTAAGAACTACAGTTACTTTGAGCTTATCTTTTTTTGTGTATAACGGTTAGCATTGCTATGTTTTGGTGTTTGTTATTGCATGCTTATATTATCAGAGCTTCCAATGCCTGTCTAAGCTCATATCACTTATCATAGCAACCAGCCAGTGTGATCTTAAGTCCTATATTACCATCACAACATCATGCTAGTGGAAAATTGTGAATCTCTGGCTCAAAGTTGAAAGGCCTCTTGCTTTACTGTGTGGAATTGCTTTTTGCCTCTTTTGGTCCAAGTTCTGTTTACCAAAAAACATCAAAGCCCATAAAAGGCAAGCTAATTCATTTGTGGAGAGAAAAAAAAAACTGACATCAACACACAGGCAAAGTGAAGAGAAAGAGAGAGAAAAAAAAACTTGGGAGATGACACTAACCGAAAATAGATGAAACGTTTCCTCTATCAAAGTTCTGGCACATCAATCAGCCAAGAGCTTAATGAAAATCCATTTGGCATAGAGGCAGAAGACTCCAGCCCCTCAGACCAGAATTAAGGCTCTTTGGACTGCCCAGACTTAAGGCCACACAAGCTGATGCCAGAACAGCAGATGTGCGGCTTAGACTAAACACATGAAGTGGCTAGGCGATGGATTACCCAACGACTTGTCAATGTGGCATTGCAGGATGGCAGACAGCCATTGATTATTTGAACTGTGCATTTCTGCTTTAGAGCATGTGTTTGTTTCCTCATTTCAATGCTCATTAATTCACTAATCAAATACATGAGCTCCAGTCCTACAATCAGAGATGTTTTTTACACATTCATTTATTCACTATTATTCTTGTATCTCCTGGCCTGATGGAACAAGAGCAGGGAATGTAGAATGAACAGAACTGAATTAATATCAATCCAAATATATACAGTGACAAACAACTGCAAGTATATATGTGTATACTGTATATATTTTGGAACAACTGTAGTCCAACTAGGGACCTTGAGGGCCAATGGTGAACATTGTATTTATTCCCATTTTATGACCGTGACTGTCCCTCTGGTCAACATTCACACAACAGGCAATTTGGTAACACCAATTCACATGCCTTTGGACTGTGGGAGGAAACCAGATTACCCGAAAGAAACCCGCCAAGCACAGGGACCACACCCGGACACTGGAGGTGCATATACATGTGTGTATATACTGTATATTCAAATGTTTATCATACCTAAATGCTTGCGATCTTCAAACAAATTTTAATATTACGCAAAGATAACCCAAGTAAATAAAGAATTAACTTTTTAAATTATAAATAAATTTATTAGGGGGAAAAAGCTGTCCAAACCTACGCCCTATGCCTCATGTTCATGAATCAACAATAAGAAAGAGACTGGGGAAAAATGGCATCCATGGGAGAGTTTAAGGCAAAAGTTGCAGTTTACTCAGGTTATCGCTCCGTTTATTGGAATAGAATATAAAAAATAGTTTAATGATTTGGATCATGTAGGTGTGACAAATATGTAAAAATCAGGAAGGGGCAAATATTTTTTCACAGCACTGTATATACTCACATATTCCATTCTTAAATTGACCACAAATATTTCCCCCCCCCATTTTCCTTTCATTTTCCTACAAATTCAGTAATAGAAAGTGTTGCTTGACACATGGAAAACAAAATGTAACAATTATCTACAGTATTTATACATGTTAGCGCACCACATTAGCACAGATAAAGAAACTCATAATCACAGCAGGGGGTTTTAATGTTAGTCTATATTTAATTGACCCCACAGGCATAAAAGAGCTTTGATTTGATTAATAATCAGTGTTATACAATTCAGTAGGTGGTGGTGATAGAGGTGTGGCTGATCAGTGCATATTTTATATAATTAATGGAACATTAATGGAACAATGTTAGTGTAAGCACATACTTTTCTCTGACCTTTGATTGCTGCTTTTTAAACAAAAACAAACAAAAAAAAAACAAATGAATTTATCTTCAGCAATTGCTTTATCCTGGTTAGGGTCATGGGTCAGAGTCTACTGAGGGAACACTGGACTCAATTCACAATTCAAACACTCACTTACAGGTAATTTGCCTACCTTCATGTTTTGGAAAGTGGGAGGAAACCAGAGAACCTACAAGAAGCCCATTTACACATGTAGGTGAGGTGCTTCTTTGAGTCGGCAATGCTATACATTGAGCCACCATGCTTTCAAATATTAACAAATGAGCAAATATCTGCATGCAATTAATTTCTTCAGTTAGTCATATTTATGACATTTAGGATATTATTATTATTATTATTATTATTATTATTATTATTATTATTATTAGTAGTAGTAGTAGTAGTAGTAGTAGTAGTGGTAGTAGTAGTAGTAGTGTTTAAACACTATACTAACAAATAATCAGGCTAACCAAATGGTAAGAATCTACTTTTCTGATTAACAAAATACATTTGTCACTGACTGTGTCATATAACAACCCACTAAACCTTATTTCCTATAAGACATGATTGTAACTTTATCAACATATTTAAAAATAGCAGTTTGTTTTTCTGTTTGGCAAACTTGATAGTATCTGTAAAGAGAAACCCAATCAATGCAAAGGGTCTTTAGTGCAGCTAGATAGCAAATGAGCATGAACACTCACAAACTGAAAAAAATTAATTAACATATGGTAAAAAAAAAGTTATAAAAGATGCCTAATATGGCATTTTTTTGGCAACTGTCCTGTTCCCAGCTGATTTAAAAGCTTTAATTTGTCTGCTTATCAGTTTAATTAGCGGGATTTTTTTTTCTGTTCTTCAATAAATATATTGAAATGCATTAGGCATGATCATTATCAGTCTAGGGGCATCAATCAATTTTTGCCCAAAACTCCATCATTGCTTTTTGTTTAATATAAAGCCACATAATATAGAAAGTGAAAGCTTGGCCTTTCAATCCATTTTATATCAAGGGAAAATAGGAAAGGGTAAATAAATAAATAAATGTGACAGAACATACATATGTCTAACAGGGTCTAACATAGGTTGAACCATTAAAAAAAAATAAATTCTACTGTGTTTAACCTGTGCCTAAAACCCTCCAGAAATGTGCCTGGTGCTAAATCTCAAATTCTTAGCAATCAATAACATGAATTTTTCCCTCAGTCCCTTCCTCTCTCTTTCCCTTTCTCCATCCATCCATCCATCCATCCATCCATCCATCCATCCATCCATCCATCCATCCATCCATCCATCCATCCATTCTTAATAAAAGATTGAACGTTAAAATGAAACACAGTGTAGCACCCTATGGTTTTGAAAGAAAAAATAAGTTAAAAAAACAAGTTGAACAAATACAGGTGAGAGACTGAGAATATGTGCTTTCACATAAAAGCATATTGTTTCTTTCTTTTTCTTCTATCATAATGAACTGGTAGTATAAAGGAACACATTTTTTGTTATTATTATAAGACATCTGGTAATGTCTCCACAACATGAAAACAATAGTTCATTTTAATTTAAAAAAACAAACATATTCCTTATTATTGTAAATTCGCTTTCATTTTTAGAATTTGTGGTGGTTGTACTTCTTCCTACTTAAAACCATTTATAAACCTGTGTCCTGATTACAATGCAGCATCACAGCATTTCATGAGCTATCTAATTTTAATTTGTTGCTGTAGCTCAACAGGCATTAAGCAGCATCTGCTGTCTTTAATGTTCAAGAATGAATGCACTTAATCCACCTGTCAACCCCTTGCTGTGTCACCATGGAAACTGACTCTCATCTCTGAGCCCAGTGACTATAGCAGCTTGAGACAGTATGGACCGAAGGACTGAGCTGTGGACTTGAAGGAAGAGGAGAGGCAGATCAGAGAACATTGTCCTTTAGCAAATCCATCAGTCTGCCACTGTGAACAAAGTGAATTTAAATGTGACATTAGAGCTGGGGACCTCTGGCCACACTCATTTTCCAAAGAGTTCAAAGTGACCTGCTTTCGTAAAAGCATGCAATGCGGCTTGTAGGATGAAAAGCTCAGAACTTTCAGTGAGTTATACTTGATCAGTTATGCTCAGAGCTGGATAGACTTAAGAGCAGTGTGGACATCATAGCAAAGGTTTCATAACTGCATGTGACATGATAAGGAACATCAACCACCAGGCTGCCAATGATAGTGGAAGCAGATTTCAGACAGCTCATACTTTTGGGCGGCTTTGGGTCATGTTTGAATCAAACTTTTTCAATTTCAAAGAAATGCTCTACAGTTGTGATGCATTTTTTGTATGTTCTGTGCCTGAAGGGATACGCACAATTTATGCACAGAAAATTGTCTGCCATTAAACATAATAGGATAGTTTTCAAACATCGGGAAAAATGGTTTTAGGTGTATTTCATAACACATGTACATGCACACATGTACATTGATATAATAGCATTCTATGATGACATAACCATTATAGTAGTGGTGCTCTGTGTGTCTTCAGCCTCATATGACTGCTATGAACAACAGGCCTAAATATATTGCCAAAAGCTTAGGAAAAGCAGGATAAAAAAATAAGCATGAAGTTGCATTAAAACGAAATAACGCATTTCCTGGACCAAGGTGCTAAATACATACAACATAAATTAACAACATAAATGATTTTTATGTTATTACATACAGTAACTAACTAGAGAACTAAGACACCTAATTATCTGGCTAACTTAGAGAAAACAAGTTAACACAATAAAGTAACAAAAATTAGTACTATACAAAAGACAGCAAAAGACAACATAATGTGTACATGCAAATGTGCAAACAAGTGCAACAACATGACCAATAAATACAATACAAAATTTCAATACAATTTTTGTTTAGTGATTTCATTTCTGAATTCTAAAAAAATACTTGTGATTAAAAACTTTGAAATAACCCTTATTTAATCAGACAATTAAGTAACACCACCAACAACAACAATAGTCAATTGTTAATTTCAGACATGAAGGTAAGCTGTTGCAGCATCACATAGAAAATAAAAATCAGGAAAGACCATGGAATTAGGAGGTGGGTTCAAACTTTTCACTGGCACTGTATCTCAGATGTAACTGCTTTAATTTTGCAGTGCTACAACCATTCTACTGTAAGAGGATCAAGACTGAGCAGTGACAACCAACTGCAAACACTTATGACCAGTTTGAACACCAAATGCAATAAACTTAATTTTCTGACTTATTATTTTTTATTCTGAAAATCGCTATATAGTCTTCTTTTACAAGCTGTAAAGTGCCACTAGAACGGTTTTTCTGCATTCTGGAGCCACAGTAATATATTCAAAAGACATTTAAGCACAGAAATAACATTACAAAACTCCAGAGATGTGGAACCTGTTGTGTCTGCTGCTTTTTTACATACGTATTTTTTACATACTTTATTATAATCATTTGAGACCATAGACACATAAAATGGTGCTGGAACGGACCTTATACATTGCATACCTATACCATGATAAGGCAATGCGGTCAACTACCTTTTTTCTTTTTAATTATTAAAACAACCAACATATTGCTGTTAGTAAATGGTATATTTACATGGCCACAAACACAAATGCAGGCTCGTTTATTAATTATGACCAAACTATGAGAGTGGAGTTATAGCATTTTGCAAAAAAATCAACATTAATATAACAACATAACAAATTTTGAAACAGTATTTTAATAGCTTTTTAAAAATGATTTTTTTAACAGTATCATTTGTGCTTCTTAACACTGTTCATGAACAAACCATGCACAAAATATTCTCGAACAGATGGTAATACTTTTGCTCATTTGGGAAAAAAAGCATGTTTTCTTAAAACTACCAAAATAGACATGTAATTTTGAGGTCAACCTGTTCATATACACTGTGTTTTTTACCAATCCTTTGCAACCACCCTGAGGTAAGTTACATTTAGTAAGGTAAGGGCGCTCATGATTCTGTGATATGCATATTGCCAATGCCAAGCTTTTAATTCTATATACTGTTCCAAATATACTAACAAGTTCATTTCCGAGAGCTCTTTTTTATGTTCAATTTCTTAGTAAATCCAATAAACATTTTCTAGGTACAGTTAAACTTGGACTGTAAGCATAATTTCCTTCCAGAAGCATGCTTGTAATCTAAAGCACTCATATATCAAAGTGAATTTCCCCGTAAGAAATAATGGTAACAGTTTTTTTTCGTTCCATAGTCATATAAAATGATTAATACAAAATATATTTTTTAAATAAAAATAAAGCAAATTAACATGCACTTTAACTTTGAAAAGAATCATGGCTGGTATGAGACAAGAGAGGAGAGGAGGGGTGGGGTGGTGGGGCTACTGTGTAGGACGACTTTTACACACACGCGTACACACACACACCCACACACTAACAGAATCACTGCTCTCTGACAAAGTGAGTCTCTGTCTCTATCTTTAACAAGGAACCTCTCTCATGACACTTGCTTTTGCTTGTTTTTTTTTTTTTTTAGAATTTTGAGAAAATGTGACATTTCATTGTCATTAAACAGATTCATCTCTCACACTGCTACAGCATTTTTTACTTTTTTTTTCTTCACTGTGGCCATTGTTGCAGTACAGTTACTAAAGAGCAGTCACAACACTTGGACACAAAATAAAAAAAATGCTTTACATGCACACACACTGTGGTCACAATGTCATAGTAAACAGTACATGGGTGCATGGATGTTGACTACACGCACTATACACACTGAGACTGAGCATGTCAGATTACCCACAACACGCTGGTTCAGTTGTGATCATGTGACACTTGGCAGACAAAGCGTATATGAACTACAGTACTCATATTTCAAGATCTCGTGTTTATTAAGTTACATTTTTTTTTGCTTGTATTGCACAACACTCACAGACCAAGTCACTCACAATCCAAGGTTTCACTGTACTAGGATACTAACACAATTGGCTACACACAGTATAAAACTAACATGTTCCATGATCTTGTATAGCTTGTTCTTTAGAATTGTGTTGATAGTTTCAACAATTCATTTTAAAAGATTGAGCAATGTCTTCCATCTTTTCACCTCACTTTATTCTCTCTCTTCTTTTAATTTTGGTCTCCATCGTTATTGCTTGGCACGTCAATGCCGCTTCTTTTACGCTCGCTTCTGGACATCCTGGTATGCACGCTGCATGCATATGACAATGTGTGCTGGATATGTAAGCTAATTTCCATGATTGAACATGAACAAATGCATGTTTGTGTCTCTGAAAGTCATAATTAAAATGTTCTTATGTAGCGGACTGTATATAGAATAAACATTTTTATGTAGTTCTTATAGATTCTTGTAGATTCTTCATCTGTTCAATGTCATGGTTAAGTGTCAGATATCATAAAACGCAGGGCCATCCATAATCATTATAGAAAAAGATACTATTTATGTGAAACCCTTACCCTCCATTTATTTGGGTATAGTGTATGACAGTGTCAGCCATTACAAACAAATAACTGCCAGCAATCAGCCTGCCTGAAAGTTATGGCCTGAAAAGGGTCAAAGTAATAAAATGGAAAAAATGGAAAAGCTGAAAAAATGCATGAGTGGCAATATGCATTAATTTTGCCTAATTTGAGATTCAGACTTTATTATCCGGACAGGTATTATATCAAGTATGTGATAGAAACAAATTTTGAATGAGTATTATGAATTTTTCAAATGTCATGGAACAATATAATATCATTCCTTAGAATGGGCAACTGAATGTTTTGTGTTTGTTATCAGTTTCATTTAAATTAATGAATGCAGTCTATTGATATTAATTATTTTAATTTCACACAATTTCATTTCAGCTCAGTTTTTTTTCTCAAACAGGAGAAAACCTTTTTGATCATAGGAAAAATTTGCAACCCAAATTCACAATAATTCTTTGTATGCCTTAAGGCTTACATAGAACAGTGGGTGTTGTAATGTTGGTCTCAGTGGCAGTAGGAGAATTGGGTGGCACATTATGGAATATTATGGAAAAGAAATATTCCTTTATAGTTAGAGAATCTTTGTGTATCAATTCTGGCTGTGAGGAAGAAAATAATGCCATGAAGGGATTCATGCCTGAAAATACCTGGCATTGCATAATGACAATATGCCCAAAAGAACAAAACAGCCAAAACCTTTCTCGTGCTCCTTTGTTGATACTGAAAAGTCATTTGAGTTTTAACTTTCAAGAACTAGCAGAAATCAGCTTTCTGCTGCCTTTACCAGTTTAGTAAAAGGGAGTTTGCCCCTTTTAATTTGTTTGTGGAGTGAATGTCCTGATTCCTTTCCAATGAGATTACTGTTGCTGTTTTGCCAGTTTACACTTCCATTCCCCACTTAAACATTAGATGAAATTGGCCTGTGGGGAAATAAGCTAGGAATGTATAAATGGAGGATTACTAGAGAGGCAGGAAAAATCAATTATGCTAAAACCTCTCATTAACAATAAGTGTGTGAATTTAGTTCATTTTAAAGATTGTGCTTAAAGCTAAATTCACCAACCAATGCAATATGTCTTACCCTTAAGCATTGATTAGACTTCAATAAATGGCTGTTTCTGTTGTAAAATCTGATGAAAAAGTCATGCTTTCCTTTTGAATTACATTAAAAAAATTTTTTTTTTCCAAAATGTCTTTGTGGGATGCTATTTAAAATGTCTCCCTGAAACAGCACCTATTTAAAGTATTTTAAAAAATGTGTCACATAATAAGAAAAAAAAAAGAAAAAAAAAAAAAGAGTCACTACTGATACCAGATTTTGACTAATAATAAAATAAAAACATCAAGGTCAGGGTAATGTGAGTGAACTACATCAGTTTGCCTTGCCTCTTTTTCTCTTGGTGAATCTTATGAGGTATGTAAAGATACAGGATGTCAGCAGGAGCAGCTGGAGGGACACTGGGAGTTTTCAGCAGAGCAACTACCCAGACCAGCTACATACAGAAACAGCTGGTGCCGTCCATCGAGTCCAGAGGGGAGCAGGTGGTCCTGTCATTTCAGACTGCTCCATCACACCCTGACCTGGCCTCCACTATCAAGCCCATGCCAAGACCACATCACTCCCCAAACCTGAAATAAATTAGGGACATTGGAGGTGTTTTTTTGCCCAGACCTATACCACTGCATTGAATCCTGGGGCATATGCCTTCCAAAGGCTTTGATAAACATACAGCAGTCCAGGAGGGTTTATTGAGCTGACACTTTCAGAAATAATCTTAAAGGGCAGACCTTCCCATAGCAAAATTTTTTTGCTCAGAATGACGTTTTTTTAGTGTCATGAAAAAAAAATCTAGAATTAAAAGAGGATGGCACATGACTGTACATGAAAATCACTTGTTGAATATTTACACAATTGTGGATTTGACGAATGAAGGAATTGATGAAGGTCAAAATAACAACATTTGCTTAAGTCATCTAAGGCCTTAGATGTAGAATATTTATCTGATTTTTGATAAGTTATACCTATGAGACATGTTTGTAAACTGTGAAAAAAAAACTTTTTTATTTCAGTGATGGGCAAGTGACCAGCTACTATGTGCACATATTAGTTTGATACACACAGAGTGAGACACACAGATTGTGCATGGAATTTGCATGTTCTCCCCGGCATTGGCACTGGCATTTCTAATTTGCCTTTAGTGTGTGAATGAGTGTGTGTATGTACTGTATGTGCCCTGCGAAGGGTTGACACCCCGTCCAGAGTGTACTCTAGGTCTCCTGGGATAGGCTCATGGCAACTATGACCCTGTATTCAGGATAAAGTGGTACAGACGATGAATGAGCGAGAAATTAATGCAGAAGTAAGATGTAGTTAACATTTTGTCATTTCATATAGGTTTGTGACCTTGTTTATTGAGCCTATTAAGTCTTATTTTGATAATGTGCATGAATGCACTTGGGCGTGAATTAAATTAGAGTAGAATTTGTCTTAGCTATTAACTGATAGTGCCTGCCTGTTCTACTTATTGCTAAGTTGCTTGCTGTTTCTCAGTAATAAGATGCAGAAGTTATCAAATTTTACTATTCATCTAGGGAAATTTTAATTTTGAGGGAATCTCAGACAATGTCCCACGTAGGTAGAAGCTTGTGAGACAGTCTGGAGTGTACTTGCTTGAACTATGCTAGAGGTTAAATAACAATAGCATTAAATCCTTTTAGTAAGTTTCATCAGGGCTTCAGACAAAATGCATTTTTCCTATTATTATTACAGGTACATTTGCTAGGAAAAAATGCTAGGGAAAAATCTTCTAGCTTTCAGACACAACACAGCCACTATATAATCTTCAGCAGTTCTGTAAAATTACCTCTGATTTTGTAATTTTCACATGGACTTTAGACTTTGATGCACTTACTCAGTTCAAATTACACTTGAGACACTTTCAGACAGATCATCAGGCCTTAAAATCTTAAACGGCTAAAAGCCTTATAAATCTATGGAACAGTGTAAGGCTACATCATCTATTATGTTACTAATATTAGGTTTGTATTAGGAAATTCTGAAGAGCATGGCTGGGCTACATGGATGAGTCTACATTTGCTCACCCTCTCTTAGTAGACCATCATTCTTCGTAGCTGTTACAAGGGACTGGGTTTACAGTTTGGGGCAACTGAGAGATGGGGGAGGACTGTTTAGCTTGAGTTCAGTGGAATAACAGTGATCATTTTTGACAGGATCATAAGTGACCAAGCACCTTTCATTTGTCATTGGTCACCTTGCTCTGTTCTGCCCAAGAGGGACACACTGTCCTCTTTTAAACATTTCCACCATACTATTAGAGGGCAAAAGGAAAAGACATGTTGACAGGGGGTCAGTTTCTCAAAAGCATACTGGCTCTACAATTATTTAATGTGCGGTGCGATTTTCTCTCCCTTTTCACTCCCAAAATTACAGGCTGTTTGGAAAGCCAATGCTTGTCATGAAGACTACAGACATACTTCACCAAAAAAAAAAAAAAAAAAAAAAAAACTCTAATTCACACAATTTTCCCTTTTGCTGAAACACCAAAGTATGCTGGACGAAAGTAACTTAGTCTTTCTTTGCAAACAGTTTGGCATTACACAAGCATCAGAGCCATCAGGCTCTGGGTCATCAACCATGTTGACATTACTGATACACCTACAGTACAGTTGCCACTCAGACCTTTAATGCAGATGTGAGCTGGTGTTGATAATACAATTGCAACTTGCTTTTATACAGTGAGTATTACTCCCGTTTATAGGATGTACATTTTGTTGCATTACAGCCTTAAATGAAGACGGGAAGTTTTTGTTTTATTCAGCTGTATTTACTCAGTGTAACTTTTAACATTCAAGTGAAAGATATAACACCAACATATCAGAATTATTATTTTTTGTGACCATGTCTGGACTGCAGTCTTTAAGTAATTCCACAGCTTTTCAATAGACTAGTCAGTTTGGCTGTGTTCTTTAGGTCATTGTCATGTTGGAAGGTAAACCTTTGTCCCATTGACAACTTTCTGGAAGATTTTTCTCAAATATCCAGTCCCTGTTGCAGAGAAACACCCTGTAACAGGCTATTACCACTGCACCTTAATGCTTTAATATAGGAATGCTGTTATTTGGATGGTGAGCTGTATTGGATTTCCGCAAGACATATCATTTGGTGTTGTGGGCAAATAATTAAATTTTAGTCTCATCTAAGCACCTGCGTTTTTGCATAGCTCAGTCGTGACTTCATGTGGCCTTTCTTTGATTTTGTTGTCACATGCACACAATGACCACTGTTTGTCATAAATTCATCTAGTCATCTAGTTTAAAACGAAGGAGGAACCTGAGGGAGGATCTGTGTTGTACAAGATATCTTCAACTTCTTAATAGTTCACTTCACTGTGCTTCTAGGCAGTGATAAAGCCTTTGAATGTGTGCACATCTTTATCCAAGAGATCTTTTGACAGTGCCTTGCCACCCATAGCTGATTGTTTGCTTTAGTTGCACTACCAAGGACAGAAAGTCTTCAGCTTTTGATGCTGAGCCGATCAAAATGACCACTTCTGATCATAGTTGAAAATAAAATGGCTTTGTGTGCCATTGAGAAAGTGATTAGCTTCACCTGATTGAGTTTACAAGTCATTTTTAGAAGTGGGGTGATCCTTTTCCATATAAGTGATTTTTTTTCTATTTATTTTCTGACATGATGTTATATCCATCACTTGGATGTTATAAGTCGCACTGAGTAAATAGGGCTGGATAAAACTAAACATATGTCTGTCTTTGTTTCAGGCTGCAAAACAACAAAATGTGATTCTTTTAAAGGGCTGATTCATTTATATACACACCATATATATGTTAAATATTTATTTTTGGACCATGGATTAGTGATTAGCACTATTGGCTTACACCTCCAAGGTCGGGTGTTCAATCTCACTTCTGGTCTGTGTGTTTGCATGTTCTCCCAGTGTTTGGTGGGCTTCATCTGGTTATTCCAGTTTCCTGCCAAAGTCCAAAGACAGTGTAGGCTGATTAGTGTTTCCAAATTATCTCTGGTCTATGATTGGCTGTTTTGCGCCCTGAGATCTCTGGGGCAGGCTCCAGGCCACCCAGGACTTTACAAAGGACAAATAGTACAGACAATGGATAGACATTTTTGAAGCATCTAGAGTGCATTTCCACCCCATGAGTAGTGATCCACTATATCTACCATGAACATGAAATGTTTGTTACTGAAGAGAAACTAGCAAATGAGAATGTTAATTTTGGATACAATTTGTATTATTTAGCTAAATAATATATAATATTTTCACCCAAGAGATTATTCAAAGTAATGTGCATGTTTGATATTTATTAGGTACGTTATCATTGAAGCTCCAGTGCTAAATTAATACAATTATAAAACCAAACCTCTGACACCAACCATATCGTATCTTTGCTAATTGACTATATCTGCAGGTATAATCTTGTTGTCCTCAAACCACACAAAATATTTCACCAAATGTTCAAATCATACGAATGCGTCGGAATCCTGAGCAATTATACTGAATTATATTACAGAAGTTGATCAAAATGGTGTGGAAACATTAGCTTGGTTATTGGTTCTTCATTCATTGGGTCATATTAACATGAGACATTCTTTATCCTGTAGCATTCCCTACAATCCCACACAATATTGTGTCATAAATAATGAAAATGTTTAACACATGAATATGAATAGATTGGAAGAGTTAAGATAGGATATTAAACACAGCAAGAAAATATGGGAAAATAACACTTCAGGACCAGACTAATCTATTTTCGTTTAAATGCTGTCAATGTTTAAAATAATCAACAAAAAAAACTTAATCAAATACAGATATTTTTTGTCCAGACATCTTTTAAAGCTTTCATGCTTTTTTGAACACCATAGAATATTTGTTTTTTTAAATATTTCATGGTGAGTGCATCATTCTATTCATTAACAGACTCTCAAAACTGTTTCAAAAAGCTTGTTTTGAATCTTTCATACAAGCATGAGAAAAAACGCTTCTCTGAATCTTCTAGTTAAAGTTATGTTAAATGTCAAGGCTTTGAAGATTCAACACTTCAGTGGCATCCCATATCAGTCAGACACTATAGCCACTACTGTGTTGCAGCTTGAGGCAATTCTCACACTAGTACTCGAGCATGTAATCTGAAACAGACTTTCCATCACACAGAGGCATAACTCATGGAATCAAAGCTGACATGTTCACAAATTCATATATATGCACACATGCTCAGATTCACAGTCCTCTCTGTGCATCCTAATTCTCAGCTCAGCATTTTCATGAGTGAAGTGATTTTAATCAACTACTGTACATGGATGAGATAGCCTTGGGCTTCTTACTGCTGGGAGCAGGAATGGAGCAAGCATATAATGAACCTGTAATCATGGTGTCGCTTTGGCGGAATGAGGACAGAGTCTCAGGGAAGGATGGCATATCTCACCAGCGATTAGCGCTGTGGAGAGGTGCCTGGGAGGATTATGGCTCAGAGAAGAGCAGTCTGCAGGTACAGCTCTCAACAGCATAGAAATCACCTCCCTCAGGCTCCACAGTTAAATTCTTCTTTATCATTCACAAAAAGCTTGTTGTCTACCAAAAATATTACATTTCTCAAAGATCTCAGCAGTACCTGTAATGCCCAACAGTAGCTTAGGGTTTGCAAGCAAAAATGACCATCATGACAATCAACCAATAAAACGTAGTCACTAGTAACAACAGAATATTTTCTCTGACATATTAATACCACAGTTAATACCACGTTTAAGAAAAAACTATAGAATTATAGGGGAGGGAGCCTCACATACAGTAAAAGGGGATTGTTTTTTTCCCCTTACTGCATCCTTCACAGATCAAGCACAACTTGTTCCTTTACTCCTCCACTATTATCGATGTGCTGGGTGAAGATCAATGGTAGTGTGTTTGTTAGAAATCTCAGACAATAGAAAAAAGCTGAACTCTGCACTGTGAAACACATCTAACCTCAGCAAAGGCCTCATTTATTTGATTTATCTACTGCGTACCATGGAAAGTGAAAATGACAGAGTCAGCCAAGCAATTACCAGGCTCAGGAGAGAGCTGCATCTTCGAGTGCCCAGTCTATGAGGAACCATCCTAGCACCATGGAATAACAGAAAACATTTTAAGCTATTGACACCACCTAGGCAAGAGGACCAATATTACTACTAGAGGTAGAATTTATATATAATCATACCAGCAACATATACTATACATCTGAACTGATTGCAAATGACAAGCATATACAAGTGACTTTTCAGGTACTATTCAGCATACAGGTCTTGTTCAGTGTAAATTTGATGTTTTCTCAACACAACCTGATGAGATGAATTTTATTACATTTTATCCTATAAACTATTTTTAAAAATTCTAGTACAGTGGAACCTTGGAATTACGAGCATAATTAGTTCTGGAAGCGGGCTCGTATTGTAAACCAAATCAATTTTTTCTATAAGAAATAATGAAAACTCAAATGATTCGTTCCACAGCCCCCCCCCCACAAAAAAAACATACAAATAATTAATAAAATATATAAAGTAAAAATAAAACAAATCAACCTGCACTTTACCATTAAAAAAAGGAAAAATAAATCCAGACAGTGTTTCCGTTTATGTGCACAGCCGCTGTGTGTGTGTAATGTGCGTGCACACACACATATTAACAGAAAGACTGTTTTATCTGAAAAATTAGTAAGGACCATCGCTAATGACACTCACGTGAGCGCATACTAACAGAATCACTGCTGTAAAGTAAAAAACAAAACAAAAAAACAAATGAACTTGCACTTTACCTTTGAAAAGAATTGTGACAGAGCAGAGTTTCTGTGTAGAGCAGAGAGTGTGTGTCTGTATGTGTGTGTGTGTTTGTGTGTGTGTGTGTGTGTGTGTGTGTGTGTGTGTGTGTGTGTGTGTGTGTGTGTGTGTGTGTGTGAAGCCGAGGGGGAGGGGGTTTGTAAAGGCGAGAGAGAGAGAGAGAGAGAGAGAGAGAGAGAGAGTGTGTGCGTCGGTGTCAAATTATGCGCGCGGAAACAGAGAGTGAGATGTTGAGTATACCAGGAAGAGACAAGCACTAAGACCCAGCAGGGGAGACAATTACCCACAATTCTGCAGCAGAGAGAGAGAGAGAAAAACCATTGGCTCAGGTTGTGATCGTGTGACACTTGGTGTCAAAATAAAAAGCGCATGCATGATACATAATACTTGGTACTCGTAATCCAAGACTTGCTTGTTTTTCAAGTCAAAATTTATTAAAAATCTTTGCTCGTCTTGTGGAACACTCACAAACCGCATTACTAGCAATCCAAGGTTCCACTGTATACTTAGAGGAAAAAAAGGCAAGGAAAACCGCATACATATGATTATGTGTTTTAGATTCTTTTTTGTAGTGGTTTCTATTGCCAAAATAATAACAATAATAATAATAATAATATGAACATTTTATGAGTTATGCACCAATATTCTAGTGGCAGTAAAATGTATGCATTTTAAAAGTAATGATAACGTGGGACTATTTATGTCAGAAGCATCCCCGTACACAAACCAGTAGACTTTCATTTATGGAGTTGTTGTTTGTTTTTTCATTGACCAATGATGCGTTTCTGGCACAAATCCGTGTTGTTTGAGAGTTAAGGGGTAATATGTCCCTAGATTTGACACTGGGCCAAGAAATGTAAAGTTTTTGTTGTGTTAGTTTTACTCAAATACTGTACAGTATATGAAGTTCTACTTTCAGTAATTTGAACCAAATTAAAACTTGTACTTAGAGAGGTAACCTTAGATGACTGTTTACATTGCAATATAAGACTGGGTTATTCTGCCATGCCCACGGGCTGTATTTTTTTCCAAATGTTTTGGGTCAGTTTGCTGCATCCTTTTCACAATTGGGTATGTTTTTTATGTAACTCTGCTAGAGGGTTTATATATGGGTCAATCCCATTGAGAGACTAGATATCACCACCTTTTTCCTCATCCTTCACTATGACCAGATGTATCTACCTATTGGCTCGGTCACTATAACCCAGCCACTGATTTAGCATCAATATTGAAGCTTCATAAAGGTTTTTATATGAGACATGATTAAAAAAAATCCTTGGACAATGGACGAGCACAATATTGGGGACTTACATATAGATGATACTCTAGCATACTCTGAACAGCTATCCAAAAAAATTTGACTGCCTTCATTTTTTCCCATTACTTACAAATCTGAGATTTTGTGCAGAAGAAATTTGCCACCTTTCCAATCCCAATCTACTAAAGGTCTCAATGATCTATGGTGAAATTATAAAAACAACCTGTCCTTGTTTGTCTAATATTCATGAACAATGGCAAAGGGTCTTGTTATCCTCCCCTATATGCTGAAGATGTGTTTTGATACAGTTTAAAGTGCTACACCAGCTGCAAATCCAAACTTGCAAGACTATTACCATACATAAGCCCTATATGTGATAGGTATAAACAGAGACTGCAACTATCTATCATGTGCTATGGATATGTCAAAAACCTGTTCCTTTCAGGTCTTTCTTTTTGACACCATTTTTAAGAATTACGGATCAAATATTATACCTTCTACTATAATTGCTATTTTTGGCATATTCACAGCTTCAGATGACCCCAACCTACCTGCTCATGTAAGAGGGTCATTGCCTTCTCTCTATTAGTTAGACATTCAATTCTATTTAAATGGAAAAGAGAAACTCCTCCATTATATATTCACTGAATTAAAGATGTTATGCAGAATATTAACTTGGATTTGATCAAAAATACGATTAATGGTTTCATTAAGAGATTTTCTAAAACCTATGATCCTCTATTGAATTATATGAATTAATCTACCAGGCATGGAACTATGAATTCTTTCTTCTGTAGGTGATCCATCACACAAACGATATGGTACACTATAATGCACTTATTTATTTGTTTTTCTTTTTTAAAAATCACAAATAACTACTGTATGCTAATAATTTGATACCTATATGCTATGTTCTTCGCTTAGAAACACCTTATTACCAAACAGTACTTTGAATTTAAATTTGAACTATACCGTAAATATTGAAAAGTTGAAAAAGTTATTTTCTTTCATAATTTAATTTATAAAGTAAACTCAGATTCATTACTTATCAAGTGAAATATTTCACATCTTTATCATTTTAATTTCAATGATTAAAACTTATAGCTCATGAAATAAAATAAAAAATCAGTTAAAATGGGCTACAACTGTTGCATTTCTAGCCACTCCTGAACTAGAGACAAAACGTCTTATAATCTTAACTGGGCTAAGGAGAAAAAGAACTGGACAGTGGCTCAGTGGTCCAAAATCCTTTTTTCAGATGAAGGAGGAAGAGTGGAGATACACAGAATCATAGAAATACACAGAATCTAAGTTGCTTGATTTGGGGTGCCATGTTTTTTTCAGGTGTTGATCCAATCTGTTTTATCAAGTCCAAAATTGATGCAGCAGTCTACCAGTAGATTTTAGAGCACTTTTTGCTTCAGTCTGCTGACAAGCTTTATGGAGGTGCTAATTTTCTTTTCTAGCAGGACAAACTGCCAAAACTACCACTAAACTGACCATCATATTACTATGCTCATATTAGTCTAAGAGCTATTTTAGGAGAAAGAGGGGAAACCCCCAAACCCAACAATACAGACAAGCTGAAGGCTTCTATAAAAGCCATCTGGTCTTCAGTAACACATCAGCTGTGCCAAAGGCTGATTGTCTCCATGACATGTAACACTGATAAAGGTATTCATTCTAAAGGAGCCACCAGCAAGTATTGAGTACATAAATTAACACAATTTTTCAGATGATCTGTATTGTAAATCCTGTTTGGTTGATCTCACAATTTGGTTGATATTGTGAGATAGTGGATTTTAGATTTCCATGAGCTGGAATGAATCTAGAATATACTGTATGCGTGCTTAATTTTTGAGATTCAATTCTGAAAGAAATATAACTTTTTCATTATATTTATGTACTTTAATTAAGAAATCATCTGTTTATTCTACTAAATGTAGACTGAATGTTTAACTCAGCTTTCTAGGGAACAAAAAGCACATATCCTGTTGGGTTATGTTAATCCAACATGTGCTTTCTTCACTTGTTATATCAGCTATATAATTGAACATAAGCAAGGCATTTTGTGGACAACTGTCTATCACAAATCAAAAACTAATTTGAAGCTATTGACAGTACAATTACGCAGACATACACACTGTTTATATCTGGCCTACTGATGAAGACAACATGTGTTTCTTAATCACAACATGATCGCAGCTCAGACAGCCTACATTATTGCTCATTTCCCACAACATCAGTTAGCGTGTGACTGCATGACATAGCTGCAATCAGATCTAATTAACATATGCAGAATCCTTAATTAAAAATAGGCAACCATTAATGAGCTGTTGTATTCCTGATAGCAGCACCCTGGGACACCAGTGAAATAGGACGACCTCTGAATAACCGGAGCAGTTTGGCTCGTGCTAACAGCAGGCATCCATCAGCAGTTGCGCACACCCACCTGACTTCTGAACCACAACAACTTATGCACTAAGGTCACTGGTGTGCCAGAAAAACTCTCACTTGCAAAAAATAGTTGAGTGCAGAATTTAAAAAATATATATATATCATATGACTTTCTTATATTTTTGTAAGTCAAAAAAGCAAACATCAGGTATGTGAGTTGACAGGCATATAATAAAAAATTGAAAGTCAAGACAACACCTCTAGGAAATTAATCAACCTAAACTTAGTGTCAGAAGGCATTTGCTCCAGTATTTCTTGTTGTAGAGAGCCTAAAACAAATGTAACATTGTTCATTATGGTCTATACCCAGTTGAGAAAGGGCAGGGAAATTATCAGTAATATAAATCATTTTTGATTAAATGCTATAGCCTTGCTACACTTATGCCTGCAGAAATATTATAAGGTATGTGTATTTATTCATGTGATTTAGCACATTTCTGCTTCTCTGATTATGTATCATATACTGTACAGTATATTCACAAACATTGATATCTACCATAAGGTTATTATCCATAAATGTCAGCACCTAATTAATTTTGCTTGTCTGCTGGATGCTCCCTTTTCTCATTAGCACAGCATGGCTGACGGACTCTATTTATATTCATCCTCAAAATATACAGCCCCATTCCTTCACTGTCAGAGTCCATCCACGTCCTCTACAGCTGAAGGACAGTTGTGGGTCTGATCTTTCTACTGGGCAGGCAGTTTTCCTCTTAAGCTGTCCAAATAAGCTACTCGGTGGCTTAATATGCTTAATATTTGGGTATGTGGTATGTGTAAATTAGCTAATAAAGACTTTTATAGGTTGTCAAGTCCAAATGCAGTATTGGTGCTGCATTTGAATGACTGTTCGATCAGAAGTTAAATTGGCAGTCTTTAGAAAATTGATTGTCTTAACCCACCCTGGGGCTGCTCCATTAGGACCTGCTTGTGCTGGTCCTTCTCTTTAAACCATGCTAATAAAAAATCCAATCAACAGTTGTGCGTGCAGCATGCCACATTACAAATGCAGGAGAAATGCACTGCCAACACTTGTATCTAGTGTGATAAAAGAATGAATGAGAATGCCCATCTAACATCTATGCACAATCCATTATAATGCTTCATTGCTTATTCTGATGTTTGTCTGCGACAAATGTGAAAGCATTTCATTAGCCTTTATCATTAATGAAATCACATAAAACAGCTCAAACCTCCAACTGAAAGGTTATCTCAAGCATACATTACATCTGTTCTTACACTTTCACCTTAACTAAGCCAGGGTGTTAAAGACCAAGAAAATTAGAATGTGAATGACAATTAAAAAAAGCAGTGAAGAAAAAGGATTGTGGCTGTGAAGTAGCTATGCATGTCTATAAGCACAAACTGCAGAGAACCTGTGCCACATCACTCCATCTCTGTAATTATAGACCATTTACTTGAGTCTGTCTCTTAGGCATGCTTTATCGCAGGTAAGGAGATGCTCCAAACAGTCCATGGCATCACAGGAGATTCTGAGAGCAGCCAGATTATGGAGGAGGAGCAGCTGGGGGTAGGCTTAGAGCAGGATTTACTCCTGTGAGATCTGCAAGAATCCTCAAGATACCTCAGTCATTTTTCATATTTATTATTGTACTAGTGTGTGCTGAGGTGTAAATGTATAAGGAAAAACTTAAATAAAAAATATTAATGCGAGTTCAGACAGCTATGATTAAAAAAAAAAAACTTACTACTTACTGGTTTGTCACTTAAAACACCAACTTTGAAAACTCATGTGTGCTTTCTAAAGGAATTGCTTCATTATCAAACGTGGGAGGGACTCAAAGTGGTTGACTTCACAGTAAGATTCTGGTGCTGTGCAGATTACAGCCGAGCTTCTTCAACCTAAGACGGATTTGCTCATTGAGCATGGATTTTAAGTCTAGCATAAAACTTCTGAGAATTCTCTGCCAGCATCTGTATATTTATTTATTTATTTATTTATATTTATTTATTTATTTATTACATTTTATGATCTTCCTAATAAAAAATAAATCATGTTTAACTACTGTTGTTTAATTCAATGCATGATAAAATGCCTTTGAAGAATTTAACAATTTGCCATCTACAATGTGTGACACATGAGGCTATACTGTACCTTAGCATAGAAGAAAACAAGTGCATGATGTGAACAAGTTTGTACGTTTTGATATTCCACTGCTACTTTGGATGCTACAGCCTATTCCAATGTCACTCCTATGCACTTCTTCCCTCATTCTAATCCCTAACCAGCAGGGGCGGGTCTAGAAAATTATTCATGGGGTGGCAAGGGGGTGGCATTAAAATTATGAGGGGTGGCAACACTGACGCAAGCATCCTTGCATGTTTTTTTGGATTCAAGGAACGCTATTCTTATTCGGTGTATACACTAGGGTGCACATTTTACATTGTCCTATAAAAATGAAATAAATGCTGACGTATGATTGACTTGAACCTGATATCTGGATTGGAACGTCAGGTAAATTAAAAAACTCTTTTCTTTTAAGAACACTAGGACACTAGTGCTGCGGTGGCAAATGGGTGACAAGGCTTTTTCTTAGGGTGGCAATTGACACCCCGTGCCACCCCAGTAGATCCGACCTGCTAACCAGTGTTTCCATTTGAAAATTTATATCGGTTAATATCACTATAAAGTTAAATTTTCAAAAAAGAAATTTTAATTTTAAATCAAGTTAAAAAATTCTTTTTTATAGATAGATGTGCAAGGCCAAGACAATAATGGTATCTCTCATTATTAATAATAATAATAATAATAATAATAATATGATAACTGTGTAAGTTATGCACCCATATTATTATTATTGTATCTATTTTTGTAGTTATGATTATTATTATTAGTAGTAGTAGTAGTAGTAACATTTTGTATGTGTGACATCAAAATCATTTTGTCTTACCTTCGTGGAGGTTAAAACAACTGCTGTGAGTATATTAAGAATATTATTATCATTATTATTATATTTTCAAATTTTTGTTGTGTTTGTAGTTTGACGTTGTCAGGCTTAATATGTCCACCCTATTATAGTGAATAAAAATGCTTCGATATTAAAAATATATGTAATAAACAGTACGCAATCACCTTCAACTATGAATCGCTTTGCTAGATAAAGGTCCACTAGGTTCTTATTAAATGCTGTCCACTGTCATGGACTACCCTGTGATTAAACCTTCCATGTGCACATTGTTGTTGTCACATCTTTGAATGATTTTTATTATTATCAACAGACGTTTCCCATGAATTAAAATATAGTATTATTGAAAATGTGACAATACTGTATATATTTTTGGAAATGTACATTTAATAATTACAATGTGATGAAAATGTATTTACTCTACTAATATTTTTATTCTTATTTACTCAAAGCTTCACCAGAATGCATTTCTAATAGCTTAAGGTCATCTTAATAAAGGTAATATGAAGTTAAACAAAAAAAGCTCCCCTTTATTTATTTATTTATTTATTTATTTATTTATTTATTTATATTTATATAAGTTTCAAAGGCAAATTATAGTGATATTGACCCATATACATTAATCACACCTACACAAGTGTGATTAATTCATTTAGCTGTTTACATAATGTGCATTTCCTGAATGACTACAAACAATTATATATAAATACAACAACAGACTATTCATTTACTGTCTTGATGTCATACAAGCCATATTACAGCTGGCAGGGTTTATTTTAGGTAAATGTAAACCACGTAAACAGTTAGACTATTTAAATGAAGAAATGATAGTAGGCAGAAATATTTCTAATAAGAAGACTTATTATACATAATAAGTATTATACATATTATACATCTGAGCAGTTGAGGGCCTTGCTCACGGGCCCAAAAGGGACAACTTGGTGGCTGTGAACCTGGGACCTTCCAAACTGTCTTCCAAATGCCTTAACCACTGAGCTACCCTGAAACCCAGTATACTGTAGCTACAGTATATGTTAAATGTAGTTGAGCTTAACATAAGAAGAGCAATATAATTTATGCAGTTCAATGCAGTGAAGTGTTCAGAGATCTACATTGGGGAGACAATATAACCTCTTTAAAAACAAATGAGCCTTTTCCTTTAGAATGAATCAACACAGAATGAGCAACACCTCAGGGCTAGAATCTGCTGTATATCTTCACCTGAAGGGCAAAGAATACACATTTGAGAATAAAAATGTAAGAATTTTAGACAGAGAGGATAGATGGCTAAAAGGAATGGAGAAAACAGCCAGCTACCTGTATGTGCAGATGGAAAATCCTTCTCTCAACAGAGGTGGTGGTCTATAACACAACTTGCTGGCTTTTCATCTATCCCAAGAAGATCAAGACTCTTCACACATCCTCCAAGAAAGCCACACTTAAGGACTCCCCTTACTCTTTCTGGTCGTTACACCTTAACGACTCTCTAATCTCTCTCTATTGTCTTCCTTACAGCTCTCTCCCATCTCCATCGTTCATGTATCAAGCAGTTTCAGAAGGAGAGGATCCTTTGACCATGTAGGTCTTAAATACAAGGAACTTACCAACTTACCTTAGACTGAAGAAGCTATTTGGATAAGTAGTGAAATGCCTCTACTGAACTACTGTTAGAAGATGTCCAGTTGACATGCCTCAACTTCCAGGTAACTTCACCTGGACGATCAAGAATCTTCAAAGTCGTAGTTGAGCCTAACAGATTATTCACCAATTTTTGGTGATGTTTCTAAGACTACATTCACATTACAAGCCAAACTGTTCAATTCCATTTTTTTTGGGGTCAGATTGAATTTGCATGACATGAGAGTTAATATTCTTTGCTTCAAGTGTCTTTTATTGGACTGTGGACGTGTCTGTCCTCTGGAATGGATACACTGATATGCTCATGTTAGCTGTGATAAAAACATGATATATTTTTGCAACCATTCGTTCATTCGGGTGCAGTTTTAGTAAAAATCAACTATTTTTCTACTAATTTTCAAGCAGTAGTTGTTTTGTGCATTCAGCAAGCCATAAAATAATCAGATCTGTATCATTAGGGTAAAAAAAGTCTGAATTATCCCACTTACCAGGCTGGTACAGTAACATGAATGTAGCAAAGAGGTTCATTACAAAGCAATGAACTAGAAGTTGTCTGAGAATAGTAATAATATTTTGGTAATTGTATGGGTAATAAAGGATGGGTACATCTTATTTAATGTTGCAAATAATAGTCTTGTCGGCATTTGTTGGCTGTTGTTTAACTCTTGGCCTTAGCATGCAACTGATGAATAAAAACCTGAATAAAAGCACTATTCCATATCATTGCTTACATTCGTCTTGTTTCTTGCTTGATACCCTCCATAGCATGTTGCTTTGTTTTCCACTGCACACTATCAGCCCACTTTCTTTGCTCAAAATTGATACCTTTAGTTTGATTTCACACTGCACATAATTAAACTAACCAAAAAGGAAAATCAATTTGGCTGAGTGGTGTTGAGCGCTTAAAACATACTGAGAAAATTGAGAAATACAGTCGGTCAGAAATATGTCAGTGCTTAACAAACTAGTGCCAAGTGTGCAATCACAATAAACAGGAACAGAAGCAAAACATAGACAGAGCACTAAATAACTCCAAAAATATATAAATTACTACTTCAAATACTGGGTTTATTTATTTATTTATTTATTTATTTATTTATTTTTATTATTCTTACAACACCATTGCTCTGACTCTACAAAAAGAATCCAATTGCTTATTACTATGATGAACCCACATTTTTTAATTTGGAAGAGTAGAACACATATTTTCCGTACTGACAATTTGGCCGAATCGAACGAAAGTTGACTGTTGCAACTTTAATGTTGGGGTCAAGACCACATTACAGACACACAGTAATCAAGACCAAGACGATTACCAGGAGTGAGGACTGAGTATAACGGGGACATGACCAACACCCCTTATAGCTACCTGCATATAATGACGTGAGTCAAGATGCTCCGATGTGATGATTTGCTCAATGTAGTGTTTGTTTAACATGACATGAGATTTCTTTTAAATAAATTAATACATCTGTTTCGGTAATCGGTAATCACTGTGTACTAATAAGCACAGGGGACACCCAAGTGCTGCAGCATATAAAACATTTGGGGGTTTGGAAGCATGTGTAACGTAAATGGAATGACACAGAGTTTGCCAATTATACAAAAAAATGGAAAAGCACATCACATTACCAAGCACACTGATTTGCAAATCAAAGCATATTCACTTTTAGTTAAGCACACAGCAAGTAAACAACAACAACAACAACAACAACAACAACAACAACAACAACAACAACAACAACAATATCTGTGCACAAGTACTTGTACTATATTATTTTGAGCATAAGAAGACAAAATTATTAATGTCATGTAAAATGTATGGGGCACATATAGCTCAATATATAATTACTTTTAAAGGTTAATGGGAACATGTTCAGAAAAAAAATATATTTTATGTTCATGACTATATTACAGTATATTTAAAACACATACATTTGAATCCTGGTACAGCTAGGAATGTCCAGGAATAGACTGGGTGAAACCAAGAACAATTTATCTTAGACATGATAGATGAATGACACAGCATCCTGTCCATGCATTAGCACCAAAGCCTGTGCTTTCTGTGAGGAAGAACCCAATAAAAGTTTGGTTCCCATAATCAAGTTAAAGATTACACAACAGAGGCAAGATGCATATGTGGAAATGTGTGCAATAACTGTTGAGACCTTCAAGATCCATCAAGCCAGAATAAAATGCTTATATAGAAGAAAATGCAAAGGATTGCACAGGCCAGGTATTTGGTGAGATACAGGAGAAACACAGACTAGAGACCTTCCACAAATCCTATTCATTCTATTTGATTCAAGTATCAAAACATCCCAATCTCACATGAATAGTTCAACACCAGTGGAACAAATGGACCCCTGAATCCAAGATGGCTCAAATTTGAAAATAAAAAAGAAACATTAACACTCAGCTTAAACCCAGGAGTACTCTCATTGTCAGCTATGATCCAGAAAGAGTTGGAAAGAAGAAGGAATGAAATGTCAAGCCAGTTAGCATCAAGAACTGCAGAGCCAGCAAAAACATCAGATATGACAAGAGCTCCATTGTCTCAAGAAGCAGTTCAAAATAGTCAGCATAGGGGAACAATGATCTCTAGATGACCTTAGATACATCCTGAGGAGGCTGATAACCCTCCATAGGGTAGATTAACACAGAAGACGAGAGCGAGAGAGAGCAATCCCGTTTATTGCTAATCCACGCAGCTTGACCAAAACAACTGCTCGGGGAGAAGAGCAGTGGCCACTTGCTATGCTCTGCAGACGAAATCAACCACTTCCTTTACAGCAACCTTAGGAAGCTGTTTGGAAATCATGCAAATCATCAGAGAGACCTGTGAAAGCAGAACAGCCCTCAGCAGAATTGCAGACCTAATCTTGAACTACTACATTGAGTTCTGGTTAAAACTTACATCAGGATCAATATCATTTGACTAGCATTGGCTAGAGAAAGGAATTACAACTGGATGCACTGTTCAAGTTATCCTGTTTGCTTTGGTTATGAACGTTAGTAAAATCAGTAAAAGTAGAGTACTGAGGCCCCAAGACCAAAATCTGCAAGCAACAGTCAGCGCATTTATCTTGACACATTTTTTCCTCTGTACAATGATTTGCACAATTATACTGTTTACCATATATACTTACATATCATTATTACCTATTTCACCTTCTGTACATTCACTCTTACCCATATACATATGGCCCCTATTCTCATTTACCACATTGTTATTTATTGTAAATAGGTTAAGGCTCCTGCTCAAGGGCACAACAGTGGCAACCTGGCGGAGCTGGGGCTTGGAAGGCTGACCTTCTGAACTTAGAGCCCTAAAGCACTGATCAACAATGGAAAATCCATCCCACACACTACATGATCCCATAATAGAAGCAACAACTTTTATTCTCTAACAGACTGATCCAGCTTCATAGTCACAAATTACAGCTCAGGAAATCATTCTTACAATTCGCCATTGCACTGTACAAGACTCACCTCTATGTTACAGATAAAAATAGCAACTTATATACATATCCTATTATTCACTGTCACTTTATGCACAGATACTGTATATACACCGGCAATTTGCACATTTTATTTCTTTTTCACTGTCACTTTACACAGATACAACCCAGATTCCGGAAAAGTTGGGACGTTTTTAAAATTTGATGTGATTGTTTAGTACGATTTAAAAACAATGTTCCTTAACATCAAATCACAAAGGCTTTGCAAGTCTCACCGTCTCCAGTACATAACATTATTAAAGATTCAGAGAAACTGGAGATATCTCTGTGCATAAGGGACAAGGCTGAAGACCTTTGTTGGATGCCCATTGTTTTCAGGCCCTCAGATGACACTGCATCACTCAGCGTGCATGTTTTAGAAGGCATTATGAATGCTGAAAGGTATATGAAGGTTTAATCTTTATTTTTTTATGTACAGTAGGTATTTCAGAGAAGGCCTTGTGTGGTTCAGCAGGACAATGCAAAACCACATACTGCAGCTATTACAACAGCAAAGTTCCTTAGTAGAAGAGTTTTTCACCTACAGAGAACATTTGGAGCATCATTAAAAGAAAAAGTAAATCAAAGATGACCACAAACTCTTCAGCAGCTGTAAACCAATATAAGGCAAGAATGGGACCAAAGTTCAGCAGCAAAACTCCAGAAAGTCATAACCTCAATATCCAGACATCTGCAAACTATTTTGAAAAGAAGAGGAGATGCTACACCATGGTAAACATGCCCCACTGCCAACTTTTTTGAGACCTGTAACAGGCATCAAATTTTAAATGAGCTTATTTTGTGCATAAAACATTTATTATGTTCTGTATGTTCTATTTTGAACAAAATATTGTCTCATGTGATTTGAAAGTCTTTTAGTTTTCATTTTAATCAAAATTAAAAAACGTCCCAACTTTTCAAGAATTCGGGTTGTACGTTATACCTGTAAACTGACAATTTGCACATTTCATCTCCCATTCTTATTTTGAATAGCCAGTTTGCACTCTGTTTTTTTTTTTACTATAGCATCTGCACGGGATCAATAAAGTCTATCTATCTATCTATCTATCTATCTATCTATCTATCTATCTATCTATCTATCTATCTATCCATCCATCCATCCATCCATCCATCCATCCATCCATCCATCCATCCATAAATCCTCTTTAAGTTTCTAAAAAGTAACAAAACATTCAGGCTCACATGGTCAGACTGTGTAACTGTTTCTTTCTCTTAGCCATCAGACGCCTTAATATTCAAAACTTGGAGTGACACCAACAACAAACAACCACAAGCTGCTTATAAAAGACTTTATCTTTCAACAGAACTGTGTGTTGGTCGGTGCTGCTTTGTCCTGAACTGTGCTTATTGTACTGTTCTTAGTAGTAATTGTATTGTCCTGCGCTGTTTGCACACATTTGCACATGTGCACTTTATGTACCTCATCAGCACACTCCTGTATGGAAAAAAGCAACATTTTGCAATTCTTTTTCAGTGACCTTGTGGAGAAATTCATGGTGTGATGCACCAGAAATGCTCTGTAATATAGGTGGGCAAAAGATCCTAAAGTGGATTTAGTAAGCACAGGCTCCTGATATCTACCCTCATCCACTTTCTCTCTAAGTGTTTCAGTTAATTTGTAACTGATAACTATCAACTTAATCAATGTTATCAAACGGAAGGAAGTTTGGAAAAAGAATAATATTGTATGGGGAAAATGACAGACAGACAAACCTACTGGATGTAGCAGTGTCAAGTCTTCAGCAAAAGTCTTTAGTGGAAACAATTGGCAACTATTTCAATCCGGGGTCAACAACAGGTAAAAGGGAAGAGCCATCTGATATAGGAAGAAGTATCATCAGGTGTGAAATAAAATAATTCAGGATTGTGGTATTGAGACAAGTGGGAAGAGAGACAAGAAGCATCAGCTAAGCAATCGTCCAAAAGGCACCTGATGAATGATGATACCAGAGCCACCATGATCAGGTCATGAAGGGGAGAACATTGCCAAAGACATACTTTAAGGGCAAGTAGGAGCCAGAATCCCACATTGTCGTATTGTTCCCGCGAAAGTTCCTCGTCTGTTTGTAACAGCGTTTTAGATTTTATATATATATATTTTTTCTCGTTTTTACTAAATAACAAACTAGTTTTTACGCTTTAATACTACTGGACTTTATCCGTTTTTTTGCGCTTTTTGGGAGAACCTACGTATCATCTCACCAACAACAAGCGAATCCATCACCAAATAATCACAACTCCGGCACAAAGGTACGTTATTATGTCTACCATTCAGCTCGCTCAGTGTGTGGAGTGCAGGATGTTTAGACATTCTTCCTCCGTCATTAGTGATAACTTTATTTGTGATAGGTGTGTGTTAGTTAGCACCCTGACGGAGAAGATATTAGCATTAGAGGAGCGCATCCAGACTTTAGAGAGGGTTAGAGAGCGTGAGAGCAGCGTTATTCCCGTAGCGCAAAGTCTGGTTGCCACAGTCTGAGATAACCAGCCCCCGACTCCGGCAGTAGACCCCTCACAGCGGGGCGAGTGGGTGATGACTCTGCGGCATACTCGTTCAGCCAAAGCTAATGCTAAGGCTAGCCCACCGGAGCACACCTCTTCTGCGCTTCACGTGTCCAACAGGTTTGCTCTCCTCAGTGATGCACCCGCTGAGAAACCTGAAAGAGCTCTGGTTATAGGAGACTCTATACTGAGGCACGTGAAATTAGCTGGGCCTTTAGGGGCGCCAGTGGCAGTGGTCAGGTACTGTATATCCCGGGAGCCAGAGCACCGGACATAGCAGGTAATCTTAGGGCTCTAGGTCAGCATAGGTTCTCCAAGATAGTGGTACATGCTGGAGCTAACGATATACGCCTTCGTCAGTCAGAGGTTAGCAAGAGTAACTTTACAGAGGTGTTTAAAATAGCGAAGGCGATATCCGAAGTAGTTTGCTCTGGTCCCATCCGTGGCGACATAGCTTAGAGCAGGTTATGGTCGCTGAACCGCTGGATGTCCAGGTGGTGCTCTGAAAACAAGTGGGCTTCATAGACAACTGGAAGACCTTTGAGGGCAAAGCTGGCCTGTTAGGGCGGGACAGTGTCCATCCCACTCGGGAAGGTGCTGCTCTCATTTCTTGCAGTATAGCACATAGTCTCAGAAGAGGCCTGGTTAATCAGTGACAATCCAGAGCCCAGGCCAGGGAGCAGACAGACAGGCTAAACCAACCGTCTGCAAGCTGCATAGAGTCGTCACTCAGGATTCATTATATTGAGACTGTGTCTGTTCCCTAAACATAAACATAAATTTAGAAAGACTCATAAAGTCTGTTTTAGTAATTTAATTAACATAGATACCACAAACTCAGATCACACTGAATGCGCAGCCGGCACCTCTGATCTGAAGCTAGGACTGTTAATGGTATAATGACCACACACGAGCTTTAAAACAAACTGCTCGAAAATTTGAACGTAAATGGAGCCAAACTAAATTGTTAGTATTCCAAATAGCTTGGAAGGTGAGCATCTTGAACTATAAAAATCTCTCAGTGATGCTAGATTAATGTATCTTTCCACTCTTATAGAAAATAACAAAAACAACCCGAGATTTTTATTTAATACCGTAGCTAAATTAACTAAAAACAAGACCACTGCAGAAATCTCCACAACAACATCATGCAGTAGTGAGGATTTCATGAACTTTTTCAATAACAAAATTCAGGCTTTGAAACCAGACAATTTAAGTAATACAGATGAACTAACCACATCACATCAGAACTTAGAATACTTTACTTCCCTTGAAGCGAGGGAACTAATTTCACTCATTTCTTCTTCAAAATCGTCAACCTGTATATTAGATCCTATACCAACACATTTTCTCAAACAGATAGTACCAGCAATAATAGAACCCCTGTTGAAAGTAATTAACTGTTTACTCAGTAGTGGGTATGTCCCCAAATCCTTTAAATTAGCCATTATTAAACCGCTAATCAAGAAACATGACCTTGACCCCTGTCAGCTTTCTAATTACAGGCCAATATCAAACCTCCCCTTTATCTCCAAGATTCTGGAAAAGGTAGTATCACAACAGCTATGTTCACATCTACACAGAAATAGCATAAATGAACTGTATCAGTCAGGATTTAGGCCTCATCACAGTACAGAGACAGCACTTGTTAAAGTAGTAAATGACCTCCTATGGGCCTCTGATCAGGGTTGCGTCACTATACTTGTGTTACTGGACCTCAGTGCAGCGTTTGACACCATTGATCATAGTATTCTCCTTCACAGATTAGAAAAGGTAGTAGGAATTAAGGGAACTGCCCTCTTGTGGCTCAGATCCTATTTCACTGATCGTTATCAGTTTGTAGATTTAGATGGTGACTATTCCTCATGTTCTCAAGTGGAGTTTGGTTATCCACAGGGTTCAGTTTTAGGCCCACTGCTTTTTTCCCTTTACATGCTTCCTCTGGGCAACATAATTCGTAAACATGGTATTAGTTTTCATTGCTATGCTGATGACACACAATTATATGTCTCAGCAAAACCAGATGAGAAAAGCCAGTTTGCTAAAATTGAGCAGTGTGTGTAGGACGTAAGAGATTGGATGTTAATTAATTTTCTTCTGCTTAATCCTGATAAGACAGAAGTTCTAGTCATAGGACCGCAAGCAGCTAGAAGTAAGCTTTCTGATCACACTGTAACTTTAGATGGCCTTTCTGTTCCATCAAGTTCAACAGTAAAAGACCTTGGTGTGATTATAGATTCCAGCCTTTCGTTTGAAGCACATGTAGATAATATTACCAGGATTGCTTTCTTTCACCTTAGAAATATTGCCAAGATAAGAAACACATGGTCACCAAATGATGCAGAAAAACTAGTTCATGCTTTTATCACCTCTAGGTTGAACTATTGTAACGCCTTACTGTCTGGTTGTTCAACTAGGTGTATAAACAAGCTTCAGTTAGTACAGAATGCAGCAGCGAGAGTCCTCACTAAAATTAGAAGATACGAGCACATCACCCCTATCTTTATCTACACTGCATTGTCTCCCTGTGAAATTTTGCATCAATTTTAAGATACTACTTTTGACATTTAAAGCACTAAATGGTCTCACGCCACAGTATTTGAATGCTAGTGTCTTACGATCCGCCACACCTACTTTGATCAAAGAGTGTGCCTGTCAGTACTACGTATTATTAAAACTACAGCAGGGGGCAGAGCTTTTTCTTACAAAGCCCCAAAGTTATGGAATAGTCTTCCTATTAATGTTCGGGACTCAGTCCCAGTGTTTAAGTCTAGGCTAAAAGTCTATTTATTTAGCCAAGCATTTTTGTAAATAGATTAGCCTTAGGTAAAGGAACAGATCTGGGGGACATAGAGTATTCTGGTGAGCTGGTATGTTTAGATGCTGTCTTCCCCACTCTCATTGATCACTCAGGTCTGTTGACGGTGAGGTGATTGGTTGCTTTACATCACAGGGAGCCCTCATATGTGTGTTTCCTTCTGGCTCTCCCTTTTAGTTATGCTGTTATAGTTAGTCCTGCCGGAGTCCCTGCTTGTACTTTGCACTAAATATACATTCACCTTATAGATTTTGACTGTGACCATACCTAAGTGCCATCTCTCCTTATCTTCTGTTCTCTCCTCTTCTGCTCTCTCCTCTCTCTCTCCCTCTCTCCTTTCCCTCTCCCTGTCTCTTTGTCGAGCTATACATGTCGCTTCTAACCCGTCCTGGAGTCCTGTTCTGGTTGGAGATCTTGTCGCATGGATGCCCCGTGTGGTCTGCCTGGATTCATGTGGTGCCTGGGGATGGTTTCCACGAAGACTGTCCTGTCCTCGATTGATGCTGACAGCTGTTCCCTGGGGACCTGTGACTTTACTTGTTCGATAGCTCAGAACTGGAATTTCCTACAGTCTACCTGAGCCTCCAGGAACAAACTGGACTCCTTTTAATTTTAATTTTAACACATCTCCTGTTATACTGAACTTCCAGTCTTACACATTATTATGCTGATCAATCCCTGCTATCCATTATCACCCAGATGAGGATGGGTTCCCTGTTGAGTCTGGTTCCTCTCAAGGTTTCTTCCTATTACCATCCCAGGGAGTTTTTCCTTGCCACCGTCGCCCTCGGCTTGCTCATCAGGGACAATCTTATCATTTTGATTCATACACATTGCATACAAACTTACTTCTTTTGATTGTGTAAAGCTGCTTTGCGACAATGTCAATTGTTAAAAGCGCTATATAAATAAAATTGACTTGACTTGACTTGACATATCTGTAAAGACCATTGTCATTCTCAAAGCTGAAGAGAAGGCCGAAATAAGTCAACAGCTAAAATTTTCATCTGGCATCCTCTAGAGAGACTCAATAAAGACCTGAAACCCCCACTGATTCCAGGGACATTACTGAAGATGCATCCCAGGGCATCCAAGAGATTTATCTTGCACTTTGGATTGTGTTTGAAAACATTTTAAATAGGTGTAGGCTTAGAGCAGGACTTCAGTAAAACAGTAACATTCATGATTTACGACAAGACCAGACCAACCCAAGACCAACGCTCAAGTACCACAACATTACACTTTGACAGTGGTCACACCTTCTGTTTGTGAACTCAAAGGTCAGTTATTTATAATGAAACTGAACAACAATTGAGGGAGATTTGATCAGATATTCATTTTATTCATTACAACAAATACACATAGTAAAAGGCTAACAAATCAATGAGGTAACTTACTGTTCCCTTTCGAAAGCTACACTCAATGCTGCGTGAAAACGCTATGGGAACATCTCTTTGTTGCCCGGTTGTGAAGCCTGTGCATGTCAAACCCGCCGAATACCTTCGGCTTATAACCTGTGCCAGGCATGACGTCACCGAATAAGGTGCACCTGTCTTCAGGACCGCTTTGTGTTTGCGTGTGTGTGTGCAACAGAATCACGGTAGGAAAGAAAAACTTTACTTACCGATAATGGCAAGAGTTGGTTAGAAAGCTATTAAGGCACTTCGCGCGCGGCTCGCTTTCTTTAAAGAGAAACCGCGAGCCGTGGCGCATTCCTGGGGCTCGCGTGCGTACGAGACGTATTTCCCCCTTTCTCTCGCGCTCTCCCCGGATCAGGAAGTGTTTAGCGTCTGCTTCTCAAGCGCGCTCCGGCGCTTCTTATGAGCAGACGGAAGAGATTAAACCCTTGCCTGAATGGACATAGCGCGCCGATCTGGCAGACGCGCATGAGACAGGACGTCCCCCTTTCTCTCGTGCTCTCGCCGGATCAGGAAGTGTTTAGCATCCGCTTCTCAAGCGCGCTCCGGCGCTTCTTATGAGCGGGGGAAAGAGACTTCCTCACTTGCCTCCATGGACATAGCGCGCCGATCTGGCAGACGCGCATGAGACGGGACGTCCCCCTTTCTCTCGCGCTCTCGCCGGATAAGGAAGTGTTTAGCATCCGCTTCTCAAGCGCGCTCCGGTGCTTCTTATGAGCGGGGGAAAGAGACTTCCTCACTTGTTTCTATGGAGATAGCGCGCCGATCGGGCAGACGCGCATAAGACGGGGTTTTTTCCCCTTTCTCTCGCGCTCTCCCCGGATCAGGAAGTTTTAGCGTCCGCTTCTCAAGCGCGCTCCGGGCCTTTTTGTGAAGAGACCGAATAGATTTCCTTTCTCGCCGCAAAAATAAATAAAATAAAAATCCCCGAGCGCTCAAAGTTACACGACAGGTTTCTGTCAGGTGGCCAGGGGAGTGGCCTCAACAAGGGTTCCCCCTCCCCCCTTTATTATTTTTGGCGACCTCTATGACGAGTTAACTCTTTCATGGAATAAGCCTTATTCATCCCGTTTTATGATGATACCCCAGATTGAAGAGACGCTTGCGAGTTATCTCTCTCCTGGGAGCTCATCCTCCCTGAAAAAGCCTACATTGCACACCAAGCCATGTAGACTAACATCTTTGTTGGTGGGGAAAGCTTTTCAGGCAGCGGGTCAGGCTGGTGCTGCTCTGCACACCATGGCAGTTTTTCAGGCATACCAAGCTCACCTGCTAAGAGTTCTGAGCACTGGTCTACTGATGGCGCCTAGCCACAGATTTATTTCTCTGTGCCACCAAGCAGACGGCCCGTGCTATCGGCCGTTCTATGGCTGCCACGGTCGCCATGGAGAGACATCTGTGATTTAATCTCCCGGGCATCAAGGTCAGGGATCGTGTTTTGCCCCCCCCCCCCCCTCGCCTTTCGGCTGTAAACACCGCCGCCACTAGGTTCGGGAGGTGAAGCTCTGTGAGGTTTCTCCCCTGCCGTGCTCAGGAGTCGCGACCGTCGGTCACCCAGTCCCGACCAGGTCTGGTCCCAACGAGGGCGTGAGGTGCATCTACCCCCTCGTAGAGACAGGGGAAGGACTCGTCGCGCTTCGCAATCCGCCTCAAAGAGAGAAAAAAAGCACCGGACCTGAGGAGCATTATCTCCGCCAAAAAGGAAGTCCTGAGGTTGACGTGCCCAGGACCACGAGCATGTCTCCCCCTGGGGAGGGACGTGTAAAAAATCCAATAAGGGATAAAGACTCCTCCCTGACACCCTATGGGAGCCGTTGTCTAATCTCCGCCACCTCTGGTGTTTTCGGGAAGCAGCGGTCTCCAGCGAAATGTTAGGTGCTCGGTTCCTTCCTGCCTTGTTTCAGGAAGCCGGACACCTAACACCCCCCCAATGACCACCAATGGCGTGGTCTTCACTTCCATGAAACCGGAGCGAGCACATTTGCTGACTTGGCAGTTACAGAATGAGTTTGCTGGCCATAGAGCATGTTCCCCTGCCAGATGAGAGATGGGGGGTTACGTCCAATTTTACATCTTCTTGGGCTGAACATCAAAATGTTGACAGCTAAAATGATAGTTCTCAAATTCAACCAGAGGTTTGGTTTGTGATGGTCAACCTGAATGACGCATATTTTCATATAGAAATATTTCCACAACACAGGAGGTTCCTGAGGTTTGCTTTCGGGGGCGAAGCTTACCAGTATTGGGTCCTTCTATCTTGCCTAGCCCTGTCACCCCGCACATATAAAAAGCATGGATGCAGCTCTGGCTCTATGATTCCAGGGCATCCGTATTCTGAATTGCATAGACGACTGGCTGATCCTAGCTCAGTCTTAATAGCTAGCGCTTCGACATCGGGATGTCATCCTAGCTCATATCTATTCTTTAGGATTGAGACTCAACGCAACGAAAGGAGTTCTCTTTCCTGTTCAGAGGACAACATATTTGGGTGTCACATGGGATTCGATCACAAGGTGGGCACAGCTGTTTCCCACTTGTGTCGAACCCATCCTCCAACACCCTGAAGGAAATCAAGCTAGGCCAGAAAGTGACTCCATCACTTTTAAAGATCTTTAG
>JAAGKR010006047.1:0-46095 GCA_011419295.1 Clarias macrocephalus
GGTGCAAACCACGAAGCCACCTTTCCACAAATAACTTACAGACGTGATGCTTTTATTTAACAAAGTTGTCATGAGAATGATTTTAGAGGGGAAACATGACTCATGTAATGTTAATTGAATCTAATGCATATAAAAAGTACGTTTTTGCTCAGTATGAACTGAAGAATGTAGGTAATCCTGACTGTTACTTTAACACAGTTTTAAAAAAAATAGTGAAAGGATGATTTATTAATAATGCACGATGTTGATGGATGGCATGTCAGTGTGTGTGTGTGTGTGTCTGTAGAGGTGCCTGGGTACTTAGGGATGAAACTTAACTTCACGGGAAAGCTGAACGTTTAGAAAAGAGTCACACAAAGAGATCCTTTCTAAGCTTGTTCTCGGTACACAACCATCACTCTTGTAAATCCTGTCTTTCTGTGTGTCCCGGCCCCGCGGCGCGCGCTCCGCAAATCCCGCAGGCAGGCAGGCAGGCAGGCGCGCGCATCAGCTCCTCACTGCAGCGTCTTAATCTCAACCAGATGCGTGTCTGTGCGCGCGCGCGGTCTCTCTCTCTCTCTCTCTCTCTCTCTCACTCACTCCGCCGTGCGCGCCGCTGACCCCTGATGCTTCACACGGCGGCGCGTGAACGCACTGTCTTTACCGGCAAAGACACGCGCGGCTTTTTTTTTTTTTTTTTTTTTTACACGGTGATTAATCACACAGACCGACTGAGCGCCGCCACTGCCGACACACACACACACACACACACACACCGTGGGCTTTGTGTCAGCGCGCGAGCACACTGTTCGCGCGCGCCGCTGGGGCCGCGTGAATGGCGCGCATTGTGCCGCTGTTTGGATAAGGAGCGCCTCGGATTTCCGGTTCAGCAGACTTTACTGCGCGCGCCGACACACAAACGCCTTTTTTCTCCAGCCCGCTCGAGAGCGACTGACTGCTGAGCGCTCGCGCCATCTGCTGCTCACAAGGATGAACGTCCCGAGCGCTTATAATAATAATAATAATAATAATAATAATAATAATAATAATAATGTAAAGCAACGATGAGCGGGCGCCACCGCCACCCGGGCGCACCGGAAAGACAATGGGCACAGTGGGCACATGCATTTAAAGCGGACATACTGTACCAGTGTCTTTATGACATAATTGTATGAGGTAATTTTACGACAAAAAGACTCAAACAATAGCATCAAATATGAAAAAATATTTTAAATAGCATCAAACTATGATGTACCTCAATGTGATGTCACTTTATATAATGTCACAAAGTTATTAATCACTTTTCATCATAAGCTTAAGGTGTCATCATGGCTGACCGGTTTAAGATTCCTCAGCAATTTTGCATCCTCATTGTCTTGAGATCACTGTGGTCGGTTTGGTGGCGTATAAATCCCCTAGGAGGAGTATATCAAATTCCATTGGGTGCATTTTGCAAAGCACCCTAAAGAAACTGACTTCCTTCTGAGTAGGGCCCATGATGTATGACCAGCAAAAGTTGTTCAACTCAGTGACATCTAAATGTGTACAGGGTTTTGCATTTTTGCATCTACAAGTGGGTATGAGCTATTCAGCGGAATCCTGTGAGACGGCCCAGACGTTCAGGCATCAAACCTGTGCGCTGATTTTCATGATTTTTTGTGCACTCTACGATGTCATGGTGCTTGAGCCATAATAATAATAATAATAATAATAATAATAATTATTTAAGTTTGAGACATAAAGTATTTGTGATTAATCTACTATAACAGGAAATTATTTATTGAGTTTTTATTTATAATTTGTGAATCGATTCACTTGAGTATTGATTCCTTTGCAAGTCAAACTGTTTCATTCCATGGCCCACACTCAGTCTAGCCTATAAAAGTGTGCTCAAACTTTGGAAAACGATTTCGGAGATTATTGTCCAGTAATTAATTCTTCACAAAAGAAAAATCTTTTGAGATTTTGAAATAAAATAAATAAGGCAGTTCCATTGACTCATCATTCTAGGAACCTCTATAGTCCAACTAGGGACTATGGAGGCCAATGGTGATTACCATTATATTTATTCCCATTTTTAGACTGTGGTAGGACCTCCAGTCTGCATTCACACACTACGGGCAATTTTGGGAACACCAATCTTCATGTCTTTGGACTGTGAGAGGAAACTGGAATACCCAGAGGAAACCCACCAAGCACGGGGAGAACATGCAAACTCAGTGTGACAGTGCTAACCACTAAGCCACCGAGCTGCCAGACAAGGCAGTTGGACACTTTTAATTATGTGCAGAGCAAGCTTTTCATAACGTGAGCCTTGTGGTGAAATTGTAAGCTGCCAGAACTTCAGAGAAGTCCTTCAGGTTCAGTAATCAAACTGAGCAAACCTGCCACTTCCCACACATCCAAGCCACACACGATGAGCTGGAGACCCCTCTGACTCAAGTGCCTTCGCTTTGAGGATCATCCAGGCATGGCGCGCCGCTTCATTCCCTCTCACCGAACAGGCCGTAGGGTTTGAATGGCATCTCAGGGTGATGAGTCTATCATGCAGCGTTCAAGTGGCACAACTGGTCATGGGCGAAACGAAATAGGATTAAACCACTGGAGCGACTGAGCTCCTGCTGCTTCAGGGCGAAAAGCTGTCCAAAAGCGCGCCATATTGCATCCAGAGCGTACAAGGGCGTTCATGCGCAAAAAGTTTAGAAAAGGGCAAAGCATAAACCATAGACTTTAGGAAGATTTCATGGCAGCATGCATTATTTAGGCTATGCAGGTACATTCGAAATTTTATACCACGCTTTATCCCGCTTAAGGTCTTAGCAGATTCAAGGTCCGTCACTGGAATCTTTGTGACCCTCACATCCCGGGTCCTGGTGTCATTAAGGCATGCTCCTGCTTTGTGCATATGGGTTTCCTCTGGGTTTGCTGGTTTTCTTCCAGTTTCCAGAAACATGCCAGAATGATATGACTATCCCCCAGGTGTCAACAAGAGTCTGAAGGTTGTGATGGACTGCAGTCTCATCCAGGGTGTTATGTCTCAGACATGAACTCACCAGGATGAGCTCCGGATCCACCCTGACCAGGATGAAGTGCTTACTGAGAGTGAATAGTAAATAAATAATCTTGTGGGGGGGAAAAAAAATCTTTGAAAAAATACATGACAATTAATCCCAATGTTCTATTTTCTACCCTGTTCTATATTTCTTTATAATAACCATGAGGAAAAAAAAAAACTGGGTCAGCTAATGGTGAAATGTTGCACTTGATTAATTTCTTCAGGAGGCTTTGTCGTGGGTATTACGCCAGGCTTCTCACACCGCCACAAGCATACTACAGACGACCTTTGGGATTTCTTTAATCATCTATCTAGCTATCAGAGAAAGGACAAAAATTGCCCTAGTTATATGACTGTATTTGGCTGCCTTGTGAAAGTTATACATCATAACCACACAATTTAAAGCTCAAGAGTGAACAGTTGATTACTAACCAAGTGAGCAACCTTGCAAAAACGCCCCATACACACACTATCCTGAGCAATCATACAATCTGTATGCTGTCTCAGACACATCAGGCAATCATTACTGAACACTGAAGAGTCATATCCAGAGATTTTAGCATGTAAAGCATTTCACGATCCAGCTAGACAATTCTAACTAGGCTGAACACATGATGGTGATGATGATGTGAAATGACAAAGTCTTAGCAGGTTTTAGTGTACACAAGTTTCAGATCAATACCAAGTTTTTTTTTTTAATTTTGAATAGGCCTCAAGATCAAATTATTTGAACTTTCCACTTACTAATTGGTTTGCAATCATTTGGATTTAAATTGATTTGCTTTTAATGTTTGTAAAAGAAAACACCTGAATAGGCAATGTACTATGGTTTATGCTGTAATAATAATGTCTATTGAGGACATTATAAAATAAAGCTTTTAAATATATTATATGAACTGGTGCATTAAATCTATTGTCAATTGTTACCCGCAATTTCCTCCTGGCAGCCAATAATGCGTTTCTTTTTAATTGCAATACATTTATCAAAAACATAATCATGCCAGTGCTCACTTCCACCGTAGTCTCCTCGCAGAAATGCATAAATTTATTATGTGTTACAATCTAGTAATTGTTGGCACACCAACATCCACACATTTCAAGTGTACCTGGCCACTTGATGCAAAAATCCTCTCTTTAATACCACTGACTTTTATGTCTGTCTGTCTCTTTACAGTATAGTAACACCTGTCATTATCATCAATATACATCATTATCGTTGTTAATATTGAATATACATTTTTAGATGATTCTCACGCAAAATTTTTAAAAACCGCTGCTTTAGGCAATGGCCTATACAGGGTGAGCATGCAATCTTCCTATGTTTTCAAACTTATTGCAAAAATCATATACTATGGAAATTATAGTGTATATATAATACACACTAAAATATACTATACAATATACTTCCAAATGATAAATGTATATTATATACACCATAAATACCCTAGTATAGGAATTGTGCAGTATCAACTGAAATACATGGACCTCTGGTGACATCATGTGGCGTCAGTCGGCACTGCTGTCCTGTGTAAAGATCTCCCTCAGTTTTGTTTTTGTTTAGTTTCATGAAAAGAACGTTATTGCATTATTTACTCCATTATGTACAGAAACACCAGCAAAATGAAGACCATTCATGGAACCAGCCATGAGATATATTACAGCAAAAATCTTTTTAATGGTCCCAAACATACCCACCAACTAAGAGTACACTCATGTAAAATAAAAATGAAGATATGACAAAAAAAGGGGGGAAAAAAATCAATCACATCTAGAGTTCCACTCAATCTTTAATCAAGACGGGCTTACAAATTTTCCAAAAAATTTGCAGTTTCAAAGGGCAAAAAAAAAAAAAAAAAAAAAAGGGGGGTAAAACTAACTCTTCCTCCTAATGAGGTTTTAAAAACCTGTTCAAGTGCGACTGAAAACGTCCTGAACATTTAAAGGCAGGTCTTTTTTTTTCACTTAAAAAAGGGCGAGGAAGAAAAGAACAGAACAAGAAATAAAGGAGAAACCGCTGGCTTTGAAAGAGGAAGAACTTCCGCTGAGCCACAAGGACAACGATGACATCAACAATGATAACTCAGACTGCTCTCCCCCCAGTCAGGCTCCAGAAACAAAAACCGAAGGAAAAGAATTTTTAAAAAAGATCAAAAGGGCCCGAAAAAAGGGATAGAGGAAGGAGAGAAAGAAATGGAGAATGGAATCAGCAAAGGTGAGCGGTGGTTCAGGATTGGCTGGCCCGTTTGGGTCATGTGACGTCCTTCCCTGAGAAGGGGGCAGTGTGTCCTGGTCCTAGCCTTGGACGCTTTACAGGGCACCAGTCACTGTGTGCGTGTGTGTGTGTGTGTGTGTGTGTCTGTGTGGTGTTTATTTTTGTTACCCCCCGAGTACTTTTTAGGTTTGATGAAATAATTATTATTTTTTTTATCCGTTCACTCATTTGTCCAAACCCACAGTATTATCTCGCTCTCTTTCTGCTCTTTCTCTCTCGGTCTCTCCGATTGGCACTTGAACTCCCCGCATGGAGACGTTCTCTTCGCTCCAAGACCGATTCGTCTTCTCTCTTTCTTGCTCTCCCTTTTCTCTGTTTCCACACGGCGAACCCCTGCTTGGACTCCTGATGGGGGTTATGGGGCAGCATTCATTCTTTTTATCCATTCATTTGTTTATTCGTTCGTATTGGTTGAATTCTGAGTTCTAGGCTGAGCGCTGAAATGAGTTTGTGGATAAGGCTCCGTCCGAGCTTTACCGTGCCAGTCGGGCAGGGGGAGTGTTTTAGGAGCTCAGCTTTGATTTCTTGGAAAGCGGAGGGCTTTCCTCCTTACTGTCCGAATCCTCTTCGTCCTCATCGTCCTCGTCGTCGTCAGGGTAGTCCACGAGTCCCACCAAACCGCCCTACAACAAGAGTCAAAAATTATTTAAAAAGAGTTAGCACTGAGGAAGGGGATTCATGCTATGTACATCATTATATGCCAACTAAGATACGTTTAAGTACTTCAAATCAAATACACACACAATAGAAATCCTGAACAGTGTGGGCCACCTCCCCAGTGGCCCATGAAAGTACTGTAGGCGGGCCACGAGAGGTCGTTTACAACAAAAACAAATAAATAAAAAAAATTGCCACAACATATTAATCATTAAATCAAAAGTAACAAGACCTAATACAATAAAGCCATGGGGTTTAAACTGTTTGACAACGCTAAAACAGATCACGCATTTCACCATCTAAAGAACAGTCTGCTGTTTTATCTAACGTGAAGATCCGCGTTTTCCGATGTGTCCTTCTAACCCTTCGCATTTGACTGAAGCGTTATTCTAGTCTAGAGACAACACCGTTTAACACAATTTGTTTATTATAATCATATGAAGTCCAGAGAAGAGGTTATAAATTTAATCTGCAGATCAATGCAACAATCAGTTTTTTCTGCATTATGAATCTGCGGAACAAAAGGTGATCATGGCAAAAGGTGATCAAATGTCCATGTGCACTAGACAATTTTTTTCAAATCAGGAAAATGCTTCTTCATTTCCTGAGTGGCCTTCAGCAGTTATGAAGTGATTTGAAGTTATAAATGATATCCTGATTGAAGCCTAATATTTCCATGCGCTTTCTTTCGCAGAATATTCACAAATAAGTAACAACTGTGTTACATCAGCACTGATTTCGAGCCGGTGATTTACCTTTGTGGTGACAGCTGCAGTGGGCGGGGAGTTCCTGGTCCCTGTGCCAGGAGAACCCGGTGATCCGGGTGAGCCAGGATGCAGTGAGGCTGTGGGAGGTGAAGACAGACTGGGCTTGGTCGAGCTGGAGAAGGACAGCTTAAAACTGGGGCTCTGTCTCCCGGACAAGCTAGATTTCCCCGACAAAACTTCTTTTTCCTCTGCCTCTTTTACTGAGAGAGAACGACAGCAAGAACAAGAGTTTGAAAGAATGAGATTTTGGGCCATGTGACCCTTACAATTATAACTATTTAAAAGAGGTTGTGATGTAGCTCAGCATTTTAAACACCACCAGAATGTGTGTGCCTAAAACTGGACTACGGTCATGAGATACTGAATTGACATCCAGTGACCACACATTAAATTTAAAAAAGCTGTAAATAATTTATGCAAATTTTATATAAAAATACCTATAAAATTTACAAAAAGATTATCATGTAAGCAAATTATAGCAGGAATGTTTGATCTTTTTCAGTTACAAATCGCGATTCTTTTGTGAATCAGATACATGTACAGTGGAACCTTGGATTGAGAGTAACTTGGTCTGCAAGCAGGAGGGCAAAATTCTAGATAAATTTTAACTTAATAAAGATCGAGGTCTTGATATACATGTGCATGTCTGCCGAGCATCGTATGATCACAACTGAGCCAATATTTCTTCTCTCTCGCGCACGGGTGATGCGGGATCATGGGTAATCGTCTCCCATGCTCAGTCTAAGTGCATGTGCTTCACTCATGTAGGCAACATCCGTCCGCGTGTGTACTGTTTATTATAACATTGTGACCACAAGTGTGCACGCGTGTAAAGCAAGCATAAAGTGTGTGCGTGTGTGTGAAAGTCATCCCACACAGTAGCCCCCTTCCTCCTCTCCTCTCCTCTTACAATGAGTCGTTCCTCCTCTCTTCTATACACACTTAACGGAAACACTTCCCTGTCAGGATTTATTTTAACTTTTTTTTCAAAAGGTAAAGTGCAGGTTAATTAGTTTTATTTAAAAAAAAATTTGGTATATTTTGTATTAATAATTTTTATATGAATATTTTTGGGTTGTGGAACGAATCATTGGAGTTTCCGTTATTTCTTATGGAGAAATTCGCTTTAATATAGAAGTGTTTTGATGTACATGCATGCTTCCAGAACAAATTATTCTTGCCATCCAAGGTTCCACTGTATTATCGCAATGACTCCAAAATTCTCTTTTCAAATGATTTATTAAATTTATAATAGAGATGCACCGGTCGATTTATACAGTGACCAGAATTGGATGCTTTTCTGCTTGACCAGTCATGACCGATCACGCTGGGCTTATGAGTGGTGCAAAAGAAATGTATTATTATTGAGTTAGATTAAAAGTTTTGAAAGTTCTGATTAATTTAATTTTAAAGTAAATTGTTAAACTCTTGGATTTGAAGTTAACTTATATTGACTGAATGCTGCACTTGGCTTTTAAGAGAGAAAACTAATCTAAAGGAAATGGGCCACATTGAATCCGATTGTGACAAAATCGGGAAAAATGTAATATCATGATACTTACAGAATTGCAATATTAATCGAATCGGCACCTACAGTAGGTATTGTGAAAATATTGTATTGAATGGTGACCGGTGGATCCCCTCCCTAGTGATGGACTCTTACGTTTCTTTCTTTCCATGAACTTGCTGATAGGGTCCATCAGGTCCTCATCGTTCTTCATTTTGTCCGAGGGTGGCACCACCGCCTCTCCGTCCTCCATGTCTTCTTCATCGTTGAACCACATTTCTTCCTCATCCTCCAACGTCCGCGCATCTCGCCGAAAACGGTGGTTACGCAGAATCGATCGCATGCTGCTAAAACATATGGCAAGAAAATAATGTCTGGACGCTACGCTTAAAAAAAAAAAAAAAAAAAAACTTCTCATTTTACACTCGGGTTTAGAAAGTCGTTCAGAATACATAACTGTATTGCTCTGCATAATTCAACATCAATTAATATGATGAATAAAACATTCTTAGGAAACGTGTATACGTTTAAAATAATTTAACACAAATCACAGTAAACATGTTCTCCACACATTACACTACAACAGCCCTATTCACAATAACATGAGCACAGACTGACCTGTCGAGTTTGGGGTTGTCCTGCCTTTCCCTCTGCTGCTCATACCGAAGCTTGAGACCCTTAAACGTCTGGACGTAGTCCACGTCCTCCAGGGCTTTCCAGTAGTTCTCTATGATGTGAGCCGTCAGGGACTTCACGTCCTCCTGCCAACGGTAAGTTCAGGTCAACAGCCTTCAGAGTAATAACACTAATAATTTAACTTTTACACAAAATAAAAGAAAACTAATTACATAAACAGGACGTGCGTAGCCACACTGAAATGTCCCATTAACAGTATTTTATTAAACCTAAGCTAAATTTTCCTTCCACTTACAGTGCAACAGATCTTTTTAACTCTCAACATAAAGGGAGGAAAAAATCTCCACAGTTACCATGCAATCTGCATTACAAAGATGCCACTAGAAATTATGAACACATGTGGATCATAAGGCAGTATTCAATCGATATTTATTGCCAAGGTCATTTCAGTTCCCCAGGAAAATGACTCCTGACTGCCACGTGGAGCATACTCACCACCCTCACGTATTCAAACATCTCTATGATGGCTGAGTTGATGAGGTTGTATCGGGAACCATTGTTGAGGAACGCTTTGACCACTGGCTCGAACAGGAAATTCCTCATGATATAGCGGTTGTAGAATTCGTCCTTCAGGCCCACAATTTTCCTCATAAATCGCAAAGAACCTGAACAGCAGACGGGACGCAAGGATTAATAATAACGCACAGGTAAAAATATGCTAATGTCTCCATTTAACCTGACGAATTAAAGTAACCAACATAATCCAAACTCACCATAATAATCACTTATAATTAAATAACACTGTTTTTTTTTTATTTTTTTTTTATATATATAGTTTTTCCCCCTTTATATATTAACAAATGTGTACTGTGCAATGTTTGGTATATTTCTTTCAGCACATTACTACCTATATGACCTAAAAAAAAAAAAAAAAGTATAATTTCCCCCACTTTGACAGCATATTTGAAAAAATTTGGAAAAATAAAATGCATAATTAACGGTAACATTAAGATAAAATCAACCTATATACAACTATTCACAGCAGAATGTAGGTGCCGCCATAGGTATTTATTTTATCATTATTGAGACAGAGGGCTACATCAGAGTGCACAGAGGTTCACTGTTTTGCCCTCTTGGTGGCAGTTGGCAGGTCATGCGCCCCCCCCAACCAGAAGCTGTACTGTGACATAATCCTCTGAGATGGATGTTAAAGATTTGCCCAGTTTGAGATACAGAGAGAGATTACACATATATAATATTGCTCTTAAGAACCTTCCATGCTCTTGTCTTGCTTATTAAACACATACACATTTCAAAAGTGTTTCCAAAAGTTTGCAAGAATTTTATCTCCCATCTTGTCCTTAATAAGAGAGCATCACTGTCTGACTCAACACGATGAAATGCGCACTGTGCCTTCTAGCTGAAAGAACAATTCTACAGCTTGAGCCACGCTTCGTGATCGCATTATTTCCTTACATAAAAAAAATAAACTCCTTAAATCTTTAAATAATGAGCACCATGTCCCCGTCTCTCTCTGCATATCTCATTTGCCATCACTTCCACCTCTCTTGCCTGCAGCACTACACCTGTGCTTACAAGGCTGCATCACTGAACACACACTAAATCAGCTGCTTAGTTACGGCTCCGTGATGAAGAAGGAAAGTTTTGAATTGTCGCTCAGCACACTGAACTGTAAAAAAGAACCGTACACTGTTTCTAGTCGAGCATCACTTTATTTGATAATTTTTCTTCAAATGACCATCAACGGTTTAAAAATAAACACACACGTTATGAGCGTGGTTACAACTGGACTACATTCACTCAGATGACCGCGTGAACACCTCAGTGTTACAGCACAAATATGCGTAGCGGTACAAGCCTAATGTACATAGGGTTATAGCAGGTGAGCATTGGGCAGGAATAATACACACCCAGGAATATCGCTTCGGTTTTCGGGATATTGCTTCCCATAGGAAGTCGCAGTTTAGAGTTTGTGTACTCAGTCGTTCATGGCTTTTTCCTTAGAACCTAATTAATAGTTGTTTGCGAAAACCACCACAATTTCCACGAAGCCAAAAATAACCTCTGCAATTTTTTATGGCTTTTTTGTGGCAATATATAATTATTCAAGCGTTTTAATGCTAAACTATTACAAACAATATAATTTACTAATTTTGTAACATAGCATAAACTCAGCTAAATTTCCACCGAAAAAATAATACTGTATAAACTTTTTATTACTGTAGAGGGAACACAAAGCAACGTAGAGGAAAACGCAGCTGGGGATGGTGAATTATTATTGTACTAGATGTGTGACGTGTGACTTTGTCCTCGTGGACTTTAACTTTAGATTCATAAGCGCATTTTAAATATGAACTCAAATTTTTACGTTACAATGAAGAATGCGGAATGAAGGTGCGAGATCGCGTTTATTTAGTAGATTTCAATTGCACACTCCTAAGTGCGTATTTAAAAAATGTACAGCGCCATCTGTTGAATTTTGAGATTAACTAATGATTTTTTTTTCAAGGTTTTTTTTTTTTTTTGTTCAATGATTTCCTTTTAAATGTCATAAGTAGTACATCTTCTCTTCCTGAGGGCCGATTGTGATGAAACAGCCGATATGTTACCTCAAGCTCGGCCAAATACACAGGTGAAAACCCCATAAAAAAATTTTCAGTAGTTTTTACGTGATGCGTGCACAAACATACAAAAATTCCAAATTCTATTCGATTACTCATCTTACACGTCCCAAAATATTATTTTCCCGCAAATAACTTCAAAATGTACCGACATGCCAACTTTACAGTTTTATCATATGTACTCCATTTACCCTACTTATACCAAAGAAAACGACAGCGTATACTAAAGAAAACGTACTTGCATGAATTACAGTACATGTAGAGGTAACACCAGTATTTTACATTCTACTACTGTGGTAGACACCACAGTACAATACTGTACAGTATACAGGTTTACTTGCCTTACATTACCCTTAAAAAAAATAAATGCATTAAACAGAGTTCGAATGAAATTAAAAAGTGTTTTGGGAACATATTTAGAGTTTGAACTATAAAAAATATAAAAAAAGTGTTTCTTTGACCACATCCAAAATGTTCTCTCACAATTCGGGGGTTAACTGTACTGCTACGGCATCACATGCAAAATGTTACAGCAAGATTAACCCATAACTCCTAATGTAAACACTGCAAATTTAAAACTGCAAATTTATTATTTTTCTTTATCAACATCTTTTTCCTAATGTTAGTTGAAGAGATGTTAATTAGTATACTCTGCCACAAGACAGAGAGAGAGACGTGTATGATTACTCACAGAGAGCTAGAAAGGCATGCTGGGATGCAGTGAGCACCAACACTCTGCGCAGGATGTCTTTGTTGATGATGTAGTTCTTTATGTGGTACGTGTGATGTTCCACACAGAACGTGAGGAGCTCCACAATCAGCGCCAACAACTGGCACGTCTGGAAATCATCTGCGGGAGTACAACCCAAACATTTTTGTCTCTTAATGGCTAGCTTAGTCTCGGACATACAGAATGTTTAGCTCTGAAAGCCAGCCCACACGCTCGCCACACGTTCCAGCTCACTTCCCGACTCGTTTGGTTAAACACTATATTTATCATTTTCACAAACACATTCACGCTCGCTCACTTTCTCTCTCACCTTTGCTGGGTTTCTCCTCGGTGGTATTAGCCAGCAAGGGAGCGGAGAGCACATGCATGCAGTGCTTATAGAAGAAACTTAAGAATTCAGTCTTTTCTGTTTTCTGCAGAAGAGAAAAATGTTCTGCTGTTAGAAATGCTAAAATCAACAGAAGATTCAAATGAAGAATGAGACATAATAAAGTACGTATATAATCATATATCAAGTACAGATGAGTTTTTTTTTATATTATTATTCTTTCATATTGGTGGAAATAAAATGCTCACATTAGCGGTTGCCAGCATGTTTTCGGGGTCCACTAGCGTCCTCAGTAGCCCCATTAGCTGCACAGCACCCCCTAGCTCAGGGTCCGTATCACAGATCATGTGCTCAATGATCAGATTAATCAACAATATATCCTGCAAAAAAAATAAAATAAAATAAATAAATAAATCATTTCGGAATAAACATGAACTCATTCCTGCTCAAACTGTTCGTTTGCTCTTCGACTGCACATAATTAAGCAACATTACACTCGAGCTGTTGTCGTCATGCTGTTGTACTGAAAATCGGCTTAGCTGTGACGCGGTTGTAACAGCCATGCTGATATTTAGCACAACGGCACAACCTCGCGTGTAATATTGCTTTTATACAACAACAGTTCCACAAATATCATTCATCATCAAAAGATTATGATTTGCTTTGCTCTGACTACAAGTTTTAAATTCCTTCCAGTACTACGCAGCCAAAAGGTGAAGCGAATAAACCATGGAAGTGTTGCACATTCCTGAAGAACGTACAAGTTTTACTTTTAGAATTCAGCCTTGTGCTTGACGTGACTAGAACAACGCGGACGACTCGGAGGTATTTAGACGGACGCAGTGTTGTTATAAACGACATAACATCGTCAGATGAATTTTCTTGCTGATAGTGCGACTGTGATTATTTTAAATGTGGGTTCTGGCAAAAAGCTTCTCTCTCCTCCTTCTAGTACTGTGGATTGTACCTTCACCCATGCTGGTGACCAACAATTAGTGTAAATAACTTTGTGTGTGTGTGTGTACACACGCATACATACACAGTCTCACACTACCGCTTAAAAGTTTGGGATCACATACAAATTTCTCTGTTTTTGTTTAGTGATTCATTTTTTACAGTCTACAACAACACTGGGAATTTCAAAACTATGAAATAACACACATGGAATTAGGTAATTATGTAACAACAGACGGTTGTTATTTTTTAAGACACGAAGGTCAGCTGTTCTGGAATAGTTCTTGCAAGAACAGTATTGTGTCGAGTGCGTTTGTAAAACCCAGCAAGCTCCATGATGAAACTGTCTCTCATGAAGACCATCCCAGGAAAGCAAGACCAAAACTTACCTCTGCTGCAGAGGAGAAGTTCATTCAGGAGTTACCAGCCTTAGAAATCACCAATTAACAAAACAGCAACTTGCGATTATGCCAGGATTATAATGGATTTACAGATCATGAGTAGCAGATACATGTGAACATTAACTGTTCAAAGGAGATTATTAGGGGTGCCCCGATCAGGATTTTTGGGGCCGATCACCGATCACTAGAAGCTGTATCGGCCGATACCGATCACCAATTACAGGGTCTACTCAAAACCTTATCATGTAGCATTATTTATTAAACTATATCGAACAACAATGTAAATCAAGTATTGAAATTACAAGAAGAGGAAAATCATGATTTGACAACTGTATTTATTGGCAAACAACATGTGCAACAGGTCATCTTAAAACATAGCCGCCTGTGCTTGGTTAGTAATTGGGAAGAGCTTAGAGCTTGACAAATACAACTTTACTGTGGATTGTATAAAGTTAAATGAAATAACAGACAATAGGACGTGAGTCGCCGAAAATCCTGCAAGCATCCACAAGGACTGCCAAAAAAAAATTTTTTTCTTAAACGTGTGTAATTTTTCATGTTTAAAAACATGTTTTAAAAATTGTTTAATATTTAATAAATACTAAATAATAAAAACGTTACATTTTTCGCACGGAAAGATGGAAACGTAATCACAGCGCCAAAACTCACGGTGAATCATGATGAACCGTAAGCATGAGACAGGGGTATTACCGACAGCTGAGTGAGTTGCTGAACTCTCCCGCTCTCTTAGCGCTAGCCAACTTTGAAAACTGCTCGTGTTCCTTTTTCACGCAACACGTAGAATTGCCAGACCGGTGAAGCCATTTTAACAGTGCGCAAAAAAATGTCCCGCGAGTTTTGCGTCATCTGATCTGCGTTTCTATATCGGCCATTATAGAGACTGCCGATCAAACTTCCCAAAGCTATCATCGACCGATTATGATCGGCGACCGATCAATCGGAGCACCCCTAGAGATTATTGAGTATTTTGACATTTTCAGCATCCTTTTACAATGTAGAAAGAAATAAAAATCAAGAAGGACCATGGAGTTGAACAGTGATCCCAAACTTTTGAGCGGTAGTACATCACACACAGACATATAGACACACACAAGCCTAAGTCATGCTAGCAGGATTTATACAAATCATCACACAAAATCCTCATCCCCAATTAATATAATATAGAAAAGAGGTTCTCAAACTTTGCGCAGCCAGGGATGTTTAGCTGTTAAATAAACTACACAGATCCCTCAGTACTCATATTTTAAAAACATGTACAATAATCCTAAACCTTAAATGGTCTTAATTAGGTTTTGAGAATGGCGTAAAGTTTTAGTGATTGCTTCCTAAATAAATAAATAAATAAATAAATAAATATACTTGTTTTTTAAAACATGATTTATATGCCTGGGACAATAAGGCAAGTGTGTTAATCAGTGGTGCAAGTGCAAATCAGTGTGTGTGTGAGCTACTCACGTCATCATTCTGCTGTGACTCCTGCATGACGAACTCGCGCACCATAGAGGGGTTGTACTCCACCAGGTAAGAAAAGATATCCGTGGCCGCGCTCCGCACTTGCACATCATCCATCCCCTGATGATCAACAGCACATCAGCACAAACACATACACGGCTCGTCACCGTCTCACTGTTTCATTACTAACTTTATCTGAAATAAAGCAGTCACCTACGACCTGTACATACATATTCGGAAATAACCAACTTGGAAGTGCTGTGGTGTATTAATAAATACACCCCAAATATGACACATCTGTCAAATGATCCTAATGTGTTCTTACAAATCCAATTTTATTATAAATCTTTCACAAAGTCATCAATATGTGCCCTCCATAATTATTGGCACCCCTGGTTAAGATGTGTTAAAAGCCTTAAAATAAATTCAGTTTTTATTGCAGAAGCATATTGTCACACTGAAAATTGTAGAAAAATATAACGTGAATATAAAGTGAATTTTAAGGGGAAATAAAAGTCCCTGACTAACAAATAATTATTTTTCATAAAATAACCTGTTCCACTATTATTAGCACCCCTAACAATTCCTAGAAAATAAATGTAATTGAAGTATTTGTCATTTCTACAGTAGTTTACAAAGATGATCAGGGTATCTAGGAACATTTAATTAGTAATTATTATATTATATGATGATAAATATGACGTGACACAGAGGCCATTTCTCTTATCCACTCTTCCTGGGAAAGACAAAGGAAAACACACCATTCAAATAAGGCAGATGTAAGTCGACCTTCACAAGTCAGGCAATGGGTACAAGAAAATAGACCCCCGCCTTCACCTGCCCATATCAACTGTGAGAGGAATCATTAAGAAGTTTAAAAAAACTGGAACAGTAGTAAACAAGCCTGGACGAGGACGCAAGTTTATTTTGCCTCCACGCACAGGTAAGAGAAATAAAAAAATTCTCCAAAGCTCACTGTAAAAACAACCACCAGACGCTATCTACATGCCAACAAGCTCTTTGGGAGGCATACAAGGAAAAAACCTTTTCTCGGTCACAATCATAAACGCAAATGTTTGGAGTTTGCTAAGTGGTACTGGGGCTTCAACTGGGACCATGTTCTTTGGTCAGATGAGACCAAGATAGAGATTTTGGCAACAAACACTCTAAGTGGGTATGGCGGAACACAAAGATGAGTATGCAGAAAAGCACCTCATGCTCACTGTGAAGTTTGGGGGAGGATCGGTGATGCTGTGGGGCTGTTTCTCTTCCAGAGGCCCTGGGAACCTTGTTAGAGTGCATGGCATCATGAATACTTTAAAATACCAGGACATTTTAAAGCAAAATCTGGTGGCCTCTGCTCGAAAGCTGAAGATGGGTCGTCACTGGGTCTTTCAGCAAGATAATGACCCAAAACATGTGGCCAAATCTACACAGAAATGGTTCACCACACACAGAATCAAGCTCCTCCCATGGCCATCTCAGTCCCCAGATCTCAACCCCATTGAAAACCTGTGGAGTGAGCTGAAGAGGAGAGTGCAGATTCCAGTCACTGGATGATTTAGAAACATTGTGCAAAGAGGAAGGGTCGAAGATCCCTCTTTCTGTGTTTCTTGTGAAACATTATAGGAGAAGATTAGGTCCTGTTTTGTTGGCAAAAGGGGGTTGTACAAAGTATTAAACATCAGGGGTGCTTATAATTGTGGCACCCATGATTTGATGTAAAATAATTATTTCTTAATGTGGTATTTTTTTTCCCACTGAATAAACGCACTTGAATTAAAGGTTGGAATTTCCTCCTTTTTTCCATTGTGGTTCTATGTTATTTAGAACAAAACTGAATTTTTTAGAAAACATTTTAACCAGGGGTGCCAATAATTATGGAGGGCACTGTAACCGGATCTTTTTGGCTTCTGGTGGAACAAGAGTCAGACTAACCAATATAACTTCCAATGCTGGGAGAATTCCCATGTTGGACAGGGTCTTGAAGAACGCATCTCTGTTTTGTGGCTGTAGAGTCTGAGAGAAGGCGCAAAACTCCTTCAAAAAATTTACCTGCAAGAAGGATACATTTTTTTTCTTTTAAAAGAGAGCATCAAGGAGCAGGTCAGCCACAAGGATGTGCACAGCATGCAAACTGTACACCATAAATGAAGGAAAATCTCGTGATTACCAGCTCTTGCCGCTTGTCATCATCTGTGGCTTCATCCGTTAGTTGTGCAAAGAGCTCAGTTAGAAACTTCTCATCGTCCTGGAAAGAAAGAGAGAGAAAGAGCAATGAAATTAAAAGAGTAATCAGGCTAGCTGATCATTCCTGTTCTCAACTGGGGAAAAATCGGTGGGTCACATGGGTGTCTTGGGTCTGGGGCCATAATAATAAAACAACACCGTATCGAGTGATGTTGGACCAAAAGAAAAAAAATGAATAAAAAGATTCATAATCCTGTCTTTTTATTTTGATGCTGTTCTTATATAATGCAATAGAAAAAAACTAATCCTTGAGGGCTAGACATGGGAAAAAAATAGAAACAGCACCATGTACAGCAATCAAGACAAACTTTCCCCAAACAATTAAAAATATAAAAATTAAGGATATTGCAACGTAAACGTTTCATCTAAATGTTGTGTTCATCATACGTCTGAATGGGTCACGTAAACACCATCATTAAGTATCAAATGTCCGATGAGAACATTTCCAGACACATCTCCCAGATGTCCTCAAGTCTGTCTGACGTTTAACAGTGTAAAAAGCTTTTGAACATCTCAGTTCCATCATGCCTACATATAAATGTACACCTTATGCACAAGAGGTCAAAGGTTACTCATTGACAAAGGGGGCCATTTTGAAGAACGTAAAATATGAAGGTAAAGGTGCATTTTGCAGTTTTAAAGTTTTCCTTAGAAAACAGTAAAAATAAATTAAACCTACAAGTGAATAAGTGCGTCAAACATTTTGACTGGCACTTTACATTAGTTATGGGAGGTTTGGATAATTTTAGTTACTCGGTTCTTTGAATCTCATTCATCAAAATGAACAAATCTTTTTTGAGTCATTTAGTTCATTTCGTTCTTTTGATCAGAAATAAAATAAAATGTTACATCTTCAATAAAACAGACCCCCTACACGTCTACATACACAGATTTTGGCTATAGTTCCAGTAATAAAAAAAATGCAGCCAAGGACATATGATAAACAGAATGAGCAGCTCAGCATCATATATTCTGGTCCGATTCGGTCGTTGCTTTGTCATGTGACCCCCCCCCCATAGACGTTATTATTGCACTGCATAGCATCTATGGGTGTCACGTGACAAAAGAACGAACGACTCGGACTAGAAGACTTATTAGATGAACCGGACATTTCTGTTTCTTGTATATAACCTACGGAGGTTTTGCGATGCTTTGTGCATGCGCATCCAGGAGAAAATGAACGAATTGAACGACCCATCACTTCTTTACATGCTTCAGGTACAAACAAATGGAAAATGTAAATACAAATTACAATGCAAGTACAAAATTATTTAAATCCAAATACTACATTCGTTCAATAAATGATTAGCTTAAATTAGTACTGTGGTAATTCCATAGGTAAGTGTCTATAACTTGTCACTCTTTTTTTAACTGTAAATGTACAATAATAATGTCCACTCATTTTAACATCAATACACCAAACACATATTCATTTTTAGGAACATTAAATTATGTAATATTAAAAAGGTAACAATTATGCACCTGTTGGTAGAGTGAAATTTCCAGAACATTAATTTTTTTTTTTTTTTACATTTACAGAACCTCATGCAAACCACAAGAACAGCCTGGTCATTATTTCAATGACCTATGATCTATATATCACCTAACCCTAGGTCAGAATCACTGTGAAGCGCTTTATTAATACCTGAAATTAAATCTGTTTAAAAATCCTGTCATCAGAAAGAGGTCTAAAATGTGCTGCTTTTGCAAAAAGAACCTAAAAGTGAAAGATAAACGGAGACAGATTTGTTCTGTGTGACTGAGGTTCGCACTTTACAGCAAATGGATCAAGCTAGATGGAAAGCTCGGTGGGTTTCCATGGAAACCAACCAGCTCCTGTCTGAAACATTACACGTTAAAACTCCACCAGTGTAAAAGCACCGGACTTTCCGATAGTCATCTTTCTCTCTCTTGTGTATGTTTTTTTTTCAGCATACTGGCCTAATTACACCACAGATACCATGCTTATTTCTTTCGGAACGATCCAAACAGTTTCACGTGAATTATCAGATTAACCACGTGGGTGAGAAGACTTACAGAATACTGTAAGTATAAAAACACTCATTAGTTTCTTTGCAATCACTGAATCGGTAGATTGCTGTAGACTGGTTTGTGTTGTGTTTGTTTAGCTGTTATACTTTTTTCCCCCCTCGATTTAAAATTTTTACTTAAAAGTGAAGAATACCTAAACAAACCTTTAGCAAAAGGTAAACAGATGTAAACAGGAAATATGGAAAGCAACTATAAGAATAAGAATATAAACAGATATATTGTTCTCCTTTTTCAATACCATTTTTTCTTAAATAAAATGTGCAGAATCAACAAGGTAAAAAAAAAAAAAAAAAATGAAGATTTTCACCATTTCTTGTTAGAAGCAGAGGAGGGTGTGATATTACAAACTGTTGTTTAAGGTCCAGGCAGTCAACGTTTTCCTGTTTATGCTCAAACTGTTTGCACAATGACAGATGCATGAAGCAGAACATTTTTATATAAAACTTTCTAATTATTATCACGTTAATGTTATATGGGCCCCCATCCTAAAAAACAAAAGTAGCAGTTTTGTCCATTTGCTAATCAATTTTTACAATTACATCCATAATATTTACAGCTAATCGATTCACCTGTACATCCGTCTGAGGCTAGCAAAGTGAAATGCATCTTACCAAATTTTATAATCACATAACCAAACTCAAAACATTCTTTGTTCAGAGCGTTAGAAAGTGAGGACACCCCCAAGAGCAAGTCTAGAGAAATTCAGAGAAATGGTTGGGGCTTCCACCTTGTGCCAGTTAATATGGAGATGCTCAAGTGCCAATTAATGCCACAACTAGCATACCTCAAAGTTAAACTGTGGGGCATCTACACAAAACGCTTAAGATAGCACATACATCTTGCATCCGTTTAAACTCAATGGTGAAGATAATGCGTTTAACATTGGACACAGAACGACAGAATATCATAGCTTAACCTAAAGTAGCTTACCTTACACAGGCTCAAAACATTTACATTAGCCTAGTACTGGGAAAAACACAAAGTCTATTTTATAATAAACTAATATAAGACAAAACAGTATGTAAAGATTATTGCCTCAAAAATGCGTACACGATGTGGGTCACCAAGCACCATAAAGACACCATTTCACACATCGCTAGCCCACATGCAGCATTATTGTCTTCGGTCCTGATTTTCCGAACACACTGCACAGTCGATTGAATAACTCAGTATCACGATTGAAACGCATATTAAACAGACACTGTAGCTGAACTCTGGGTTCGCTCAGACATGGTTGTTTCAGCTTGTACTCGTGTGTAATCAAGAAAGCTATACATCTACTAAACTTGTACACTACCGCTAAAAGGTTTGAGATCACTTTCTAATTCCATGGTCTTTACTGTTTTTTTTTTCTTTCTACATTGTAAAAGAATTGCTGAAGGCATCAAAAATGTACAATAATCTTCTTTGAACAGTTGATATACATGATTGAGGTGCATCTGCTACTTGTTTCTCTGTGAAGCCTTCATAACGACTCTAATCGGAGGTGCTGATTTTCAACAAGTTTTAGTCTTTCTTTCCTGGGATGGTCTTCATGAGAGGTGTTCATCAGGGTGCTTTATGGGTTTTGCAAATGCACTTGACAATACTGTTCTTGCAAGAACTATTTCAGAAGAGCTGACCTCCGTGTCTTAAAATAACAACTGTTGTTGTTACATAATTACCCAATTCCATATGTGTTATTTCATAGTTTTGAAATCCCCCAATCTAAAGAAAGAAAATGCAGCGCGAAACTAGAATGATGGCAGGTGTCGCTACGTGGCTGGTAATTTGTTTCATGATTATCTTATGTGATACTGATTTTTCGTTGATCATGGTGTCCCCTGTTAAATTATCATGACAACTGAGTTAACCACCCAGAAGCTTTAAAAAAAAAAAAAGGACAGAAAGGTAAACATTTGGAGTAAAGAAAACAGCATTTAATCACTATCTCCATTACCTTTAGGTGTAAAGTGTAAGATTTTACACTCTCTTTTCATGTTTTTTTTTTCCTCTCTTTCACAAGACCCACCTGGAGCATACCAACAATCTCCACCTTGTTGAAGAAGATGAATGAGTGCAGGGTGGAGAGCATGTTCTCTTCAAACACAGAGGGTGTGGGCAGCACCATGTCCTGGATGTACTGTACACGGTATGTCTGATGGATCTTCTGGCGCAGCTCAGGGTCTGTGATGGGAATAACCTCCTTGAAGCGAGCGGTGGTGGTGAGAAACTCGCGGTGGCGACGCGGCTGCGGCAACGCCGGATCGAACTCCAGGCACCCGATCACGTCCATGATACACTCGTCGGAGAACATAACCTCGAAGAGAGCTGTGCGGTTTAGCAGGAAAATACCCTTGACAATGTCGTACAAGTGATGCAGGCCTTCGCGGTTCTCCAAGTCCTCGCACACGCGGAACAGCTCCAGCAACTTGCGGATGTAGCCCTCGTTCTCCAGCGCCAGAGCCAGCTTCTCGCGCCGCAGGGGAGATGGCAGTGAAGACCCCACCAGCTCAGCCACCTCCTCCAAGCGGGACAGCTCGCACGGTGGCAGTTCCAGACCGGGAGAGGACATGTCCTCGAAACGCTCCTCTTCGGACTCATCGATCAGCTCCTGGGTGATGTCCACCGATGGGTCCTTTCCCTGAACCTGTAAATATAAGGTCACAAACAAGAAACATAATTAGACATGCATTAAATCGACTTCCGCCTATAGTGTTAATACAACACCAACATAAGGACTTTAATTTCTTTCAACATAAGGGCTTTAATTTCACTACTTCAGGAAAAATAATCTGATAAGCAAAACATCTGAGGGTGGATGTTAACATGATTTAGAAGTTTAGAACAGAGCTACAGTTTATCATACATATTACAAGTGGCCTACGCTGAATTAAAATTCAATACATGAGACAAAACAAATACAAATAATATAAAAATACAATCAACGTCTTTAAATTAAACGTATTTAGATTTAAAAAAAAAAAAAAAGGCAGACAAAACATGTGTGCCCAGATCACCTGACATATCTTCTCCCAGATCTCATCACAGCCAGCCTTCTCCTGAAAACTCAGGGCCAGGTCATAGTTTTCAGCTTCAGACCAAACAATCAACGTGTCCTAAAAAAAAACAAGCAAAGATCACACAGAGTTCAAATACAATTAAAGCTCTTCATATAATGATTGAGCGAAAACAATGTGTTCATGCATGCACGGTTGAGCCAGTGTGAATCTAACACTAGTGAGAGTCGAGGTGGTGTTCCCAGTCGACTTTAGAGGGAATTATAGTGCGGTTCAATTTCATGAATAAAGTGATTCGAACATGATTGCAGGAAGTGACCCAAACGTGCTGGAGATTTGGGTTTGCATGCCTTTTTCTTTCTTTCTTTTTTTTTCTTTCTTCACTAAGAAAAGGGTTGAGCTGCAGTGCAGAAAAAATTTATTCATGAGTACGATTAAAAATTAAATCTGAATATGTTGCATATTATACATTTAAATCTACTCTTTTTATCTGTGACTTCCATGATCGTGCGTGTTTTTTTTATTTATTATTAAATTATCAGGATCAAGCATGTCTGTAAAAGTTTTGTTTTGTTGGTTTTATTACACGCAGTGTGAAACCAAAGTATCAGTTTCTTTCGGATCCAGACTAACACATGTGAAAGCACTTTCGCTGCACGAAAAGTGAGTGCAAATGTTCTGTGGTGGGAAAAAGAAAAAAATAAACAAAAACAAACACCAAACAAACGTGTAACTCACCTGCTGCTTCTGATATGCTGTATTTGGGTTGATTTTTGACTCCAGCAACAGAGACCCTGTGAGAAACAGAGGCGTTAAGCCTGACAGTGACAGATGAGTGTATTTTCCACACACTGATCCAGGGAGTGTTTTGAACTCACCGTCGCTCTCCGCTCGCACCAGCAGAGACATGCCTTTGAGTCTTTCGACATAGCCAGAGGAGACGTGCCCTGTGCCCCGGTCATCCCACTGCCGGTCCTCATTCAGAGTGTAGACCTTCACTCGTCGCCGAGTGTCAGTCATTCTTGCGAGTAAACTCTTTAGGCTCAGAGTTTTTTTTTTTTTTACCCTTGATACACAAATATTCAATCCCAGAATCGGGTTTGTCCTCTCGTTAGACTCTCCGCTGCACGGCTCTGTCTAAACTGGACATGTACACGCGCTACCTGGTGTCACGTTAATGACGTGCCGCGCTAACGCTGCTCATCAGCTCCACACTGACACTTTTCCACAACATAGTCCGTTAATTAATCATCCTAGTTACCGACCCTGGATAACTTTATACTTCAAAGTCGGTCCGATTGTCGGTGTCTACGCAACGTGGACTCCTACAACCCTCAACGGGAGAGATAAACTCGCTTATATATACACACATATAAATGTAAGAAATCTTGGACGCGCGCTCACACCTGATAACTACTACGACCAAAAGGAGGCAAACACTAGTTAGCTAAGCTAGCTGTCCTAGCGAGTCAGCTAGCAGGCTATCTGCTTGCGTTCAACATTCTGACACTAATTTATCTCAAACCGGGTGTAGAAAAAAAATATATATGCTAAAGCAGTACCGATACCTTAACGGCCCATTATAACCACGCCGTGTTTACGAAGTGCTGAATACGGAGCAGTGTTTTCATTATTAGCGAGTCTGCAGCCTAGCAGCAAAGCTATATTTTGTCCAAGTGTTCCGCCATGTTCTGGCTGCGGGCCGCAGAAGGACCAGCCTCTCTCCTCACATACAGACGGACATTTCAAAACCTAACAGGTCGAATGGGGAAACTCGTCCGACTTTCCGGTACTCTAAATGTGTAAGGTGAGCGCTGAGCACCATCGAATAACAATGTCTATAAGGAGAGCAGCGATTAGCCCCACTGTAAGTGTTCGGCCATCTTGGGTCCCCTCAGAAAGCCACTACAGGGTTTCCCTCGCCGAGAAAGCAGGGACGGCCCGCCACAATTTAAAGATACAGTACACCGAATAGGCGGCATGGCATAGTGTTAGCGCTGTTCCCTCGCTCCTGCAGGGTCCGGGTTCGACTCCCACCTCGGGGTCTGGGAGCATGGGGTTTGCATGATTGTGGATTTCCTCACACAGTCCAAAGACATGCAGATTTGGCTAATTCCCAATTTCTCCATGTATGTGTTCCCTATGGATCGATGGATTGGCATATCCAGTCGCGTGCTCCAGGGCACCGGGATGCCCCTGTGACCAGGGATACAGGATAAAGCGGTATAACGCTGAGTGAGTAAGAAAGTACACCGAATAGCACAAGAGCAACAGAGAAGTAAGAGACATACACAAATGAAGACTTGGCAACCAAACAAACAAAAAAAAGTTTAGCTTTGGTTTAGTTTAGTGAACTTTGATGTCCATGAACATTTTAGATACTTATAGCCTACTCATTAGCAATTGGAACGGGGTAGGGTAAAAAATAAAATAAAAAAAACCCACCACACACAGACACACAAGTGGAACAAACAATTTCAATCAAGTCGTTTATTGTACTAAATGACCAAAAAAAAAAAAAAAATACAAATCTAATCAAAAGCATTCGTTACCTAACAGTTAACACCGTTTTATAAAACTGGATAAAGTTATAAGATTACAACAAAAACGACCAGCACATCAGAACTGAACCCTTGGGAACACAGTTAGCTTTTATTTAAACCACTTTCTCAACTTTGGTGGATCAAACGTAAAAATGAACATGGGCAGGAAAAAAAAAATGTTTTTTTAAAAAAGGTACACATTATTTTTGAGCATTTTAACGTTTACACAAGCAAGGGGGAGTCTCAACACATGGCCGGCTCCAGCTAGCTTGTCCTCCGATGCAGTGATCTAATAAATTTGGGGTGGAATAATAAAAGTCAGTGCAGCCCACAAGAATCTTCCTTCATTCCTGCATTCCTTCAATCTATTTCCCCGCTTGCTGGGCCTGACGTCTCAGCAGAACGTAGATCTTCTCTTTGATCCAGTCTTTGTTGTAAGGCTGGTAGGTCTGTGTGTCAGCCCGGTACCTGTACAGAACAGCAGAGAAACATTCATGAGTTGTCTCGAGTGTTCAGGAAATTCTCAATTCTGATCAGTTAGACCCTGAATAATTTCCTAGAGTCTGTCAATAATATCAACTAAAATCAGTAACATGGTCTCCTCCAAATGTATTAGAACAGTAAGACTATTACTAAGTTTTTTTTTTCTGGGGGAATTTGGGTTTCACATCAAAAGATGAATGAGATTATGAATAGATCATAAAGTTTCCCTGATATTTAAATTAGTACGCATTAATTCCAGGGCTCTCAGAACCCACCAATTGTTCAAGAAATAAATAATGGACTGTGTGACTTGATAGGGGTTTCTTGTTGCCTAGATGTATGCTGTTAATGACTGCTTAATTATTTAATAGCAGAGTGTGTAAGCTTGTTTTTGCCCATCTGTAAGGACTGCGTTTGTATAAAGAGAATGTAAATAAAAAAGATGAACCCATATGTAGACCAGAGAGCCGCCTGTGGGAGAAAAAACTAGCCATTCGGAAGTGGGAAAGAAGAAGTGAGGGAAAATGTCTGAGCACAAAAAAATAGAAATTGATAAAGGTTGTGAGAGCTGCAAAGGAAAAGCCTACCACATCATACAGTGACAACTTTCACAGGAGGTGAGGGTGAAGGTAAAATACAACCAATCTATTTCGGAGGAACTTTATCATGCAGAAAGACGATCACCTAAAACACACTCCAAATGCAACAAAGGACCTCCTGGACTGACTGAGTGAATCAGTAGACCTCAACCCAACTGAGCAGCAAAACAAAACAGCTGAAAGTCTGGAAAATCATCATTAATAAAAATGCTGATTGATGCATTTATTACATTTATGTTATAAACATGCAAATATTAAATTGACTTTCACATAAGAACCATTCCAATACTTTTGCTCACCTAAAGATTGCATGGTCTGTCAAGTTGTTTAACAAATTCACTGTTTGATCCCAAACCCAAATGTCCCCAATGCGTAGCAAAAACAAGACATGGCCTTGCTATTCCAGTACTGTTACAGGAACTGAATATTAATCAGGAATATTAAAAAGGTCCACCTGATTTAGCACTAACAAGCTGATTGTAAAATCTTAAATACATGGTTGATGTAGTGAAGATTTATGGTAGGAATAGGAATCACCAGGGAACATCTAATTCAATATCACGATATGAATGTGCCGATTCAATTTGTACTGTAGTGCATAAGTATCATGATTTTATAATTTCCCAATTCAATATTATGTTTTCCCAGGTTTCATTATTATTCTAAACAAGTTTCACAAATAGTTTAGTCCTACCATGATGCTGTTCTTTTGATAGCCCTGACACTAACTCATCACTACTTTACCATCAAAAATGCACAAATATGCAAGGATTTTTTTTATTATTTTAAATATTGGAGTCAGTGTGGTAATGCATGAATTGCTCCCCCCAATCACTAATTTACAGAAATTGCCTCCCTTTATTCTTCCACAGGAAAGTGTTCAAAGAGGACTTTGCAATAATGTGAGAAGCTGTGGGCTTTAAAAAAAAAAAAAAAAAAAAAAAGACAAGCTGGTGTGGGGGTGCAAACTATGCAGCTTCATTAATATACATAACGTAAACCCAGTGGTTTTGACACCCTTGTTTATTAACCTGAATCCGAGTGCATTGTCACCTAAACGACATTTTCAATATTAGCAAATCAAAACTGGTCCTTTTCTTTAATAAATGCGTCTCTCTTACAAAAAAAGTACATGCTAGACAGTTCCCATAGTCTGTCAGCAAAATCAAGATCTCAATTAGTCCCTGCTACCTACTTCAAACTAAACTCTTCAATAACTTTTAAAGCCAGGATTCCCTTTTTTGCAGCCATGAAAAAGAAACGTGTCAAATTTGACACATGGAAGTCAGAATAGACCTTTTGCACATCTCAACATCTGTCTGACATGGCCCCACCCACCTGTGGATAGCAAAAGGGCGTTACTTAACAGATACCAGTGCTAAAAACCCACATATAAAACCAGTCAGGGAAGCATTTTGTCACTAAAAATACATCTGCTAACATGTCAAACAACACCCATTCTGAATTGCTTCCGAGTTGTTTTTCACGCCTAACAAGCTGTAACACTAAAGAGCTTCTAACGCAAGGCTGAATCCCAAATCTCTCTAACAAGGGCACAACATGTGTGTGGAACAAGGGATTCTATACCCTACATAGCACACTGGCTTTTTATTTTACACTTTTTGGGATTCAACCCAGTTTTTTTTTTTAAGGAGAAAGCTTTAAATTAGAAAGCAGTAATGTAGTATTACCTGCACATCAGCTATTGAAGCATAAAGCACAGCATATTCCACAGCATTGTCTCATTTGCAACAGAAGCACTAAATGAGCTAACGCTAGCAAACACCACCAAATCCACAATGAATACAATGTTACACATCCTGAGGTAACCACGTTATGATAAACATCTGCAAATTAATATCCTCATTACCTTCTTCATTCATCTTCTCACAAAACCTTTATGCAAGATAGCTTTCAAGTGAGGCGAAACAAAAATCCATGTATAAAGCCCCAAGAACCCAGGAAGATTTAAGGAAATTTAAATAATTTAGAAACAGTACACATTGGCTAAATCTCAGTGCTACCTGTGGGTAATTCAGACAGTTTACACTGATCCACATTCCTGTCTGGATCAGCCTGGTTAAACAGACTGTTGAACCTTTTTTTTTTTTTTTTTTTTGGAAGAATGATATCTCGCAATGCCTTCAGTGCTGTGAATTGGAGAGGGGGGGGGGGGGGTACAATTCTGAAGAAATTGTTCACAGCTGCTCAAACTACCACTCACCTACCAGCTCACTCACCGAGATGATTAGAAATAAATAAAAACTGGCACATGTACAATACCTAAATAAATAAATGTAAAATAAATAAATAAATGCACAAACACTTAGAATGTAAAGTGAGAATAGGTGAAATTGCATGCTTGAAAACAAAATTCTTCAGTAGACACGCACATATTCATTCAATGATAATCTATACCGCTTAATCCTGTACTCAGGGTCACGGGGGCCTGGAGCCTATCCCAGGAGACTTGGGGCACAAGGCAGGGAACATACTGGACAGTGTACCAATCCATCTCAGGGGGCGCGCACACTCATTCATTCATTCATTCATTCACACACTACGGCCAATTTGAAAATGCCAATTAACCTAACCTACATGTCTTTGGACCGTCAGAGGAAACCGGAGCACCCGGAGGAAACCCACCAAGCACAGGGAGAACACGCAAACTCCAAATATACATGGAGACGATGAGACTAGTGAGCGCTAGATGCACCCAGATGGCATTGATGACATTGCGTATAATAGCGATCTACTTCCGTTCTCTGGTACAGCCAATCGGCTTCCACAGCTAGTGTTCTCGCTGATCAAAATTAACCATATTTTGGGGTCAAGTGTTCTAGAAATCCGATCCCTGGGCCCTAATGTGAAACATCCTAAAAATTCTATACCTCTTCCAGCATTAAAATACGCCTGTAAGCAATGTGAGCTCCATGAAGACATGGAGTGTTAAGGTGGGACTGAAAGTACTCAAGGGTCCTTTAAAGAGTCATGCTCCAAAATCTAGTGAAAAGCCTTCCCAGAAGAACTTTTTAATAGCAGAAGATGATTAAACCTGTAACAGGATGTTCAGCGAGCATATAGTAGTATGATGGTCAAGTGGCAAGACAATATGTCATATAGTGTACTTCTGAAACAGAAATCAAACTTCAAGCCTGTAATATGGACTAGGTCCATTCATATACTCCTGCTTTGTTTTCCACAGACACTTACACTAAACAGCTGAGGTCAGCCAGGTCATCAATGAAATCAAACAGCTGGCTGATGTCATACGTGATCGACGGGCTGTTGGGGTTCATCCTTTTCAAATGCTCCTCGTACATCTTACAAACTCCTAGAAAAAAGGAGAGGATAATAAGGACTTTTTAAAATTAAAAAATAAAACTGCATTTTAGCAACATGAACCCATGAGTAAAAAAAAAATCTGCATTCTGGCTATAGAATTTATTTTAATAAATTTTTAGAAAAGACAAATACATCATTTGTCGACATTTCTTCTTTGCTTTTCAATACACTTTGTCCATTTATCATCAGGCTTTAGTATTCCCTCATTAAAAAAATGTTTTAGGCTGAGCTGCAAGCAACAAATGCACTGCTGTCTTTACTTGTTCATCAGAAGTGAATCTTCATCTTCACAGGGCTGCTTTCAGGGGACAAAACAGATGAATGTCTGAAGGAGCGAGATCAGGACTATATGGGGGATGCTTTAACACCTCTTAATGAAGTTTAACACCTTGAAATACAGAGTGCTGACAGTTTGGGCAAAAGTGTGTGAACAGTCACCGTCATGAAAGATCACAAAGCCCTTGGATAGCAGTACTCTGCTTTTAAACCGTATTTAAGCTTCAGCTCTTCAATAAGCGTCTCACTGATAATGTTCCAACACTGGCTCTTGAGAATTCCAGGAAAATGTAGGTATCAATTTTCCAGCTGCTGGTTGCCTCTTCAACTTTTTCTCGGCCTGTGATTGAGGATGTTTCCGTTCCATATTCTGCCGTTTACTGTCAGGCTCATAATGATGAATCCATAATCCATCTCGTCAAAAGTAATGATTCTTTTAAAGAAAATTTCACCTTCCTTAGAGTAATTGTCCAAATTTTGTTTGCAGATATTGAAAACACTTTTGTTTGTGCTCTTACAGGAGGTGTTTCGCAAACCCTCAGACTACCAAAAAAAGAAAATTGCCACACACTGCTCTTCACAAGTGGGTCATCCATTTTTGCTCACACCTCAGTAACAAATGAACCGATGTAACACATTTACACATGCACAGCAGTGACTGGGGAGACAGTAGCCTTGAACAGAAAGCACTGAAAAAAAATGTATATAACTGGAATGCGGATCATTTTTGACTCCCCTTGTACTTATGTAAAAACGATTTTTACTTACCCTCCATGCACTCATTTACAGACTCATAGTCGGCATACGTTCTTCCCTCTGGCCTTTTGGTGGGCTGAACCAGCAGAATTGTGTGAGACTACAACACAAACGTACAATCACAACCATATAGATAGCACATTAAATTGAAAATCTGATCTGGCTTTCCAAAAATAAATAAATATTTTTAAAAATATTATTTAATTATTAAACAAATGCAAAATAATATAAACATAGCAATGAATCCCAGATTGCTTGATATTACATCTAATTCCAAATCACCAGTGTGTCAAAATCATTATTTAGCCAAGCATTTTTGTAAATAGATTTGCCTTAGGCAAGTAATAAGGGGCAGATCTGGGGCACTCATGGACGTAGAGTATTATGGTGAACTGGTATTTTTAGATGCTGTCTTTCCCACTCTCGTTGATGAAGTGATTGGTTGCTTTACATCTCAGGGACCCTCAGGTCTGTGTTTCCTTCTGGCTCTGCCTTAATAGTTCAGGTATGGAATTTCCTACAGTTTTGTACCCAAGCCTCTACATTTAAATAAATAACATCACTTTTATAATGAACTTACTGCCTCCTAACACACAGTATGACTGCAAATAACTTCCTGCTATCTGAGGTCACCAAAATCAGGATGGGTTTCTTAGTTGAGTCTCAAGCTTTCTTCCCATTGCCATCTCAGGGTAGCTTTTCCTTGCCACCGTCGTCCTCGGCTTGCTCATCACTCACTATCTGATCAGATCATCCTTGATTCATTCATTGTCAGACATTTCATGCTAATTTCCCCAATTTACTTTTGATTCTGTAAAGATGCTACGCGATAATGAGCGTTGTTAAAAGCACAATATAAACGATTTTACTGATATATTACACGCCGGAAGTAGTGCGCGGACGAAGTGAGCAGGAAGCCATTTGAGACTCAGCCTGAGACTCGGGCTGTTTGCTAGCTAGCTAGCTAGCTGGTGTGTTTTACAGGCTAGTTAGCAACGTACCCTGGATAACTAACTAATACACCACTTTGTGTACTGATTATATTTTTAACAATATTTATGTATATTTAAATAATATCACGTTAACCTGCCCTCTCCCAGCAGACTGAGCTAACACGGTCCGTGGAGTCGTGACGGTTAAAGCACGATGCTAACAACTTTCATGATAGCTAGCTAAAGCTAAAGTGCGCTAACGAAACAATAACATACATTATTAGCAACTGATAAGACAGATAAATGCACACTCTTGAACTCAATACAAAGATAAAAAAAATTAAACGCAAATAAAATACGTACCATGTTTGGACCCAAGTGTAACGAAGACAACTGAGACTGTCGTTAACGCCTGCAGCTCTTTTCTACAACAGCTGCACAAGCATGAACAAAACAAAAGTCTACTTCCGTCGACACTGGCTCGCACCGGTTTTCAAACTAAAAGTCACGAAACGGAAAAAAAAAAGTAAGTGTAGAGTATGTATTTAGATGTATGCACGAGAGACTAGATGAGATGGCACAACTCCAAGAACTAGGAAAAGTAGAAAGCAATGTTAAGAGTCTTTTAGAACGGGGAGTCACTCATCAAGAAAGGAAGGTTTTAAATTTTATTTTTTGAGGAAGACTGGACTGGAAAGTCAGCTTTAAAGGACAGGGAAGCTGAGGAGAGAGAGAGCTATAGGTAGCGGTGATGCAACCTACAAACCTCCAACTAGATCCTGAGTGGTACTGAGATGAAACATGAAAAAGTGTGTGGAAGTACCGGATAAAGCAGATGAAGAGTTTAAGACACAAAACAAGATAAGACAATATCAGGGGGGGATACATTAGACGTTTTAAGAAAGGCTGCTCTGGAGAATCAGCTTTAAGAGGATGGAAAGATGAGACCTACAGTTGGTTTCAATGTAACATACTGGATTCCAACCGCTCACTCTACTCACTCTACTCTACACTCTACTCACTCACTCACTCACTCACTCATCATCTATAGCGCTTAATCCTGTATTCAGGGTCACAGGGGGCCTGGAGCCTATCCCAGGAGACTTCGGGCACATGGCAGGGTACACCCTGGACAGGGTGCCAGTCCATCGCAGGGCACAGACACAGACACACACACATACACTCACTCATTCACACACTACGGGCAATTTGGAAACACCAATTAACCTAACCTACATGTCTTTGGACTGTGGGAGGAATCCGGAGTACCCGGAGGAAACCCACCAAGCACGGGGAAAACATGCAAACTCCATGCACACAGAGACGGGAATCGAGTCTGGCTGGGAATCGAACCCGGACCCTGCTAACCACTACACCACCGTGCCGCCTACTATGGTTCTAAACAGTGGTTTATTGGAACTATAATAATACTATGGTATACAGTAATACCATCTTTTCACTACGTTAACATATCTCATGACACTATTATGGGTTTTACTGTGGAACATGATATAATATGGCTTTACCGTGGTAATTTATGGTAACCATGACACTAATATAGGCAGCACATTTTTTAGTGGTTAACACTGTCGCCTTGCATCTCCAGGGTCCAGGTTCGATTCCATCCTTGAGGTTTGTGTGCATCTTCTCCTCGTTCTTTGTTGGGTTTCCTCTGAGTAGTAAATTTTTTCCCCACAGTTCAAAGACATTCAGACTGGCGTACCCAAAATAGCCCATAGTGTGTGAATGCCCCACCACAGTTGTAAAAATGGGATTAGATAGATAGATAGATAGATAGATAGATAGATAGATAGATAGATAGATAGATAGATAGTTTTACTGATCATAAAGGTAAATTGTATCCAGTTCACAGATTATAGAACATATAAGCATATTTTAACTTAAAAAAAAATATTATACACTGTTATAAAGAAGAAGAAGAATATACTCTTTCTATGTATATGTACGTAATGATTTTATATACTGGTGGGAACTCAATTAACTGTACATAATGTACACCAGCAAGTTGAAATATTAATACAAGAGAGAATGAAAGGACACGATGATATCAGTGCAATGTGGAAACAGAATGTATATGAGCCTATTTATAGAGATGTAAGAGAAGCAGCTCCCTCTCCTGACACACAGCAGAGTTATTGTAAAGGCTAATTGCAGTCGGCAGAAAATACTTTCTGTAGGGTTCTTTGTCACAGCAAGGCTGAAGTATACTCTTGTTTAAAGTGCTTTGCTATTTAGCCAGTAGATTGTGGAGGGGGTGTAAGGTGCTCTCCATGATGGTTAATCCTAATCTCCACTATCAACTCCAAACACTTCAGGGGAGAGCCCAATATTCAGCTAGCCTTCCTGATTAGCTTGAGTTTTCTAGAGTCACTGCTTCTGATTCCCAAAGAATATTGCATGAGGTGGTTCCTCTCACACCAATCCACAAAACTGTCTACTATGTCTTTGTACTCTGCTTCCTGACCATCGTTAACAAACCCACAATGGCAGGGTCATCTGAGAACTTCTGCAGATTTCTACAGGTTTCAGAGTTGTACTGGAAGTCCAAAGTACATAATGTGAAAAGGAAAGGAATACTGCAGATCCAGTGTTGCAGACCACATTTTTAGCCAGACATCCTCCAGCCTCACAAACTGTGGGCTGTCCATCAGATAGGCAGAAGATAAATAATGGTATAATCCACACCAATCTGAGAGAACCAGGCAAAATGCAGTGGGTCTAGGAAGGTGCTAACCTGAGGTCTCAGATGAGCCAAACCCATCCTCTCCAAAACGTTCTTTATGTGAGATGTATGGGCAACTAGTCTGTAGTCATTGAGAGTGGGTGGGTATGATGTCTTTGGTACTGGAACAGGGCAGGATGTCTTCCACAGCAAGGGCACTTTCTCCTGAGGTTAAACAGGTGTTGTAAAATTCCACAGAGCTGGTTAGCACAGGCCTTCGAAACACCACGATACCATCAGGACCTGCAGCCTTTTTTGATTTGGTGTCTCCAGCTGCCTCTTCACCTGACTTCTTTAACTTAGTGGGGTGAAGGGACTAGAGGGCACATTCTGACTGCTCGATAAGGTATGAGAGATGCATAGGGGTGGTGGTGGAGCTGTGAAAGTTATTGTGGGGGTTTGGGTGTGGATATATGGACAATGTGACTCTCTATTGTTTATAGTCACTGGGGAGGTGTGAGTGAAAAGAAGTTGTGAAGATGGTGGGGGAGGGAGGGTGAGATGTCTGTGTGGCTAGAGGAAGGAGCAGAGGGGACAGCTGGAGATCCTGTACTAAACCTGTTGAAGATCTGTTCAGCTCGTTTTCTCTGCTCAGGTCTCCCTCAGTCTGACCATTCTTGGCCTTATAGGCAGTAATATTATACATATCAGACCACACATCTCTCATATAGTTCATCTGGAGCTTATTTTCCAGCTTTCTCCTGTACTCATCTTTGCACTCCTTCAGTTTCACTTTCAGTTTCACTGTGGTACCTTATGGTAACCATTAGGGATGGGAAACACCAGTCACCTACAAATACATTATTATCACAGTACCTAGGTGTGCGGTTGTATAAGTATCACGATTTTATAAATATGCAAATATAATTTTTTTCCCATTGTGTTACAATTTTAATCCTTTAAAAAATAATAATTAATTAAACACAGCTCATTCCTTATCACCAAGGGCAGCATTTAAAAAAAAATACTTTCATTTACAGAATCATACGTCATACATTACAGTAATCATGTTATGCAATTTTTTTTTCGACTGCAAGTGATGGTATATACTGTATTAATGATTATATGTGCACTGAAAGCATTATTCATATGTACATAATAAAAAACAAATGATTAAAAAGGGATGATGTATATATATTTAAATGAATGTCCATAATAAACTGTGTTTCCAGTGCAGTGTAAATGTGTTAGGGAATTGCAATGAGTTTACATGTGGAGAGAGTCTGGTGCTGGCAGCTGAACAGCAGTGCTGAATTAATGGTGGATGTTAAAGAGGAGAGAGACAAGCTGGGGGGAAACTATTCTGGAGCCTGATAAACCTGTTCTGTCTGTTAGATACGGGAGTGTGAAATTAACTGTTAGGCTGATTAGGAGTACTTTGGAGTAAGTGTAGCAAATTGTTTATCTTGAGATTTTTTTATTTTAGAATTTAGTACTATACTACAAAACCGTTCAGTTCATAAATTTGGTTAGTCAGAAGGTGTTGATTGATTTTCTTCAGGAGTATGGCTTAACCAATAGTGCTGGCTATATTGTAATACTGTTTTATTACTGCACACGTTCTAATATGTTGTCTTTTTTATTCTATAGCAATAGCTTATCCACAATGATTATGGGGGATTCTTCACATTTTATTTGAATGCAATGCTAATGTGTTGTTCTTTAACAAAAAACAAAAACATGCTGTATCATTTTTATTCTAGTAAAACCTTTTGTAAGGACACGTTAATCTTCTATACCACTTGTCCTGTACATGGTCATGGGAAGCCTTCAGCCTATCCCAGAAAACTTGGCGGGCTACACCCTGGACAGGGTGCCGGTCAGGACTCACACTCATACATTACTCACACCAATTAGCTGAATCTGCATGTCTCTGGACGGAAACCAGAGTATCTGGAAGAAACCAACCAAGCACGGGTGGAACATGCAAACTCCATGCACAAACTCCATGCAAACCTTTGTCCCTGGAGGTGCGAGGCCACAGTGTTAACCTCTATGCCACTGCTCATTCTATTCTACTCTAAAATTATTATATAAACACAAATTTTTTTCAGATGAAAACCCAAATAAAATTATAATACAGTCACTTTTCGACTCTGGAAGAATTCTGTTTGGGTATTTGACCACATTTCTTGGCAGAATCGGTAGTGATCAATTACATTTGTTGGTTTCCTGGCACATACTCAACTTTTAAGCATGGTCCACAAATACAGTAGGGTATGATGTGTGTTGGCCAGTCCGATGAGTGCTATCAATCAAACCCTTTTTATGTTGGCACAGTGAAGGAGTTCATCATCATCACTAATTCGCTTGATGAATTAAAAGCCTTCAGATTTCAGACCTTTGGCACTAGTGAATTAATAATCTAATTGAGCGCATTTTTTACCCAGGATGTAACATTTTTACTCTATATTTGTTCATTTTGGAAAACTCAAAATAAATTAAATATTGTGCTCTAGATTCTTGGGACTTTCTCATGTTAAAGATACTGTACAATTATTCTGCCCCAGTTAAAACATTAATCATACGCCCAACATTGCCATGATATTCATGTTCATTATAAGTGTATGTTAAGTTCTTACTGCAGTTATAATCCTGATCAAGCTAGGAAATTGCACTCATGGTGGTGGATCACGCAACAGATAAATAAATAACAATTAATATTTGGTTGCATAACTCATGCTTAACATAGTGAGCTCGTTCCAGAAGCAGCTATGCAAGCCTAAGCCAAGACGTTACCTTGACATTGCTTGAACCGTGACCTCATAGGCATGTGCAGTGGCTCAGGTTAAAACTAAGGCCTCTTAAAATGTCTGTGCACATCCCGGTGTATAAGCGAGAACCTAATTTAAATATTTATTTATTAATTCATCACAACTGTTTTTAATTGCACACTCTCTAATATTAAATTGGATTATTTTTTACTTTGATAATGACATTCTTTATGTATTTTCCATATTAAATATACAGTAGCTGTGATTTCTACTGTTGGTTTTTTTATGATGCAACCTCACAAAACATTTAAGTAATCTCTATTCTCAGTCTTCATTGTCGTCTCATCATTTATACAGCTTAATCCTGTATACACGGTCGTGGGAGGCTTAGAGCCCATCCCAGGGCACGAGGTGAGGTATACCCTAGGGTGCCAAACCATCACAGGGCACACATACATACACACACTAACACATTCATTCACACACTATGAGCAATGTGGGAACGCCAAATAACCTAGTCTGCATGTCTTTGGACTGTAGGAGGAGACCCACAAACATGGGGAGGACATGCAAACTCCATGCACACAGAGGCGAGAATTGAACCTGACAGCGCACAGGTTTAATAATGTGTCAGGCAGCTCCTCTGTGACACAATTCCTGTCATTTCAGCAATCTCTTTGGAGATCAATCTCCTTGTTTTCTTTGCTTGACTTTGCTTGGCTCTTCTGCAACTCGGTAGCATCTTTTCCATGATCACAAAATCCATCTTCTATGGTTGAGAAGAGAAGCTCCCCACTGCAACAGTTAGTGCTAAATTTACTGTGGCAGCTGAAATATATTACCAACTGCAGTAATTAGCCATGTTCTTAGTGAATTAGTGTATATGTTTGTATCTTTTTATGTTTCACTTCATTTTGTTCATTGTATAGTCAGTCTGAAAAACTCATCAATTAATCAACAGGAACACTGTGAGGTTCTGTGAATTAACTGACCTGCTATATATATATATATATATAAGATAGCTGAATACACAAACTCAGTGTAATTCAATGTAAATTATTATTATTATTATTATTATTATTATTATTATTATTATTATTATTATTATTATTTGAAAATGTATACCCATTCATGTCCTTAAACAGAATTCAATTCATTCAAGCTTAAAAACATTTTCATCACCAGAGGGAGACTTTTCCCCTTTAATGTTCACGTTGTGCCATGTGCGTAATTGCGCGCGGAGTCTCTGGTTAAACCCATCATGCTGGATCAGGTTCCTTCTGCTCTGAGTTGATCGATTTGAATGTGAAACATATGCAAGCAAAAAGTTATTGCACTACAAAGTCATTCAGGGAAACTATAAATGGATCTTTAAAGAAAATTCGAAAATATATATATTTTTCTGTACAAATCCAAGGCTCATGATTCTCACTCTTGCATCTCTCTCTCTCTCTCTCTCTCTCTCTCTGTGCGTGTGTGTGTGTGTGTGAGACGCTACTCCTGTTCACCTCACTGAACTGAACACTTCTGCGGGAACACTGTGCACTCCGCACTTGCGCCGCGCGAGCTCGTGATGCTCTACCTACAATCATTCCGCTCCTACACTGTTTTATAATCTATCACTGCTTGTTTTGTTTGTTTGTTTTTTTCCCGTCGTTCCAGATGCGTGAACGCGACTTGTTTTGAACTAAAACACCACTTTTTTCCCCCTTTTTTTCCCCCTGCTGTTGCCGCGATGTGGGCGACGCCGAAGCGGACGCGGTCGGAGGCGAGCGAGGACGCGGAGATCGCGGTGAACGTGGGAGGCTCGAGGCACGTCCTGTGCGCCAGCCTGCTCGAGCGCTTCCCCGACACGCGCCTCGCGCACCTCGCCGACCGCGCCGCCGAGGGCTCGTGCGACCTGTCGCGGTTCTGCGACGACTACGACGCCGCGGCGCGCGAGTTCTTCTTCGACCGCGACCCCGACGCGTTCAGGTGCATCGCCGAGGTCTACCAGTACGGCGAGGTGCACATGGCCAAGGGCACGTGCCCGGTACGCTTCAGCAAGGAGATGGAGTTCTGGGGAGTGGACATGGACCTGCTGGACGAGTGCTGCAAGAGCAACCTGAAGGAGGCAGAGGAAGAGCTGTCTGAGATCGCAGAGAAGGTCCGCACCATTCTGGACGACATGGAGGGAAGCCCTGCGAGTGGAAGGTGCAGAGCGTTCCTGTGGAGGCTCATGGAGAAACCCGAGTCGTCCTGGGGTGCACGCACTGTTGCGCTCCTTTCCTTCCTGTTTGTGCTCCTTTCGTCTGTGGTGATGTGTGTGGGCACTGTCCCCGAGCTGCATGATCAGGACGATGATGGGAATCGAATCGAGAACCCGAGTCTGGAAGCTATAGAGACAGCCTGCATCGTTTGGTTCACTCTGGAGTACCTGCTGCGGTTAGCTGCGGCGCCCAGCAAGTTGCATTTCGCCATCTCGTTTATGAACGTGGTAGACTTATTAGCGATTGCGCCTTTCTACGTGCTTCTCGTGCTGTCATACCTTGGCACTGCTGTGTTGCAGCTGGGCACCGTGCAGCAGGCAGTGCAGGCACTGCGCGTAATGCGTGTGGCACGCGTGCTCAAGCTGGCACGCCACTCTTCAGGCCTGCAGACGCTCACCTACGCGCTCAGGAGTAGCTGCAAGGAGCTCGGCCTGCTGCTCATGTACATGGGCATAGGCATCTTCCTGTTCTCAGCACTCGGCTACACGTTGGAGCAGAGCCACCCGGAGACCATGTTCACCAGCATCCCGCAGTCCTTCTGGTGGGCCATAATTACTATGACCACAGTGGGCTATGGTGACATCTACCCCAAGACCACACTGGGCCGGTGCAACGCCGCCGTCAGCTTCCTGTGTGGTGTCATCGCCATTGCACTGCCCATACACCCCATCATCAACAACTTTGTCATCTTTTACAGCAAGCAACGTGTGCTCGAGACTGCCGCCAAGCATGAGATAGAGCTCATGGCACTGCGCTCCAAGGAGGGAGAGCCTGCTGGTTCGGAAATCCAGAGGTCAAGTCTGTCGATGGGCGATCGAGTGGCGTGCGACGATGCAAAACTGACTTCACAGAGTGATGGACACATCCCGCTACTAGAGGATACTGGACATGACATCACGGTTCAGAAATGCCAGAAGACAGATGCCTAGTGGAGAGACTACAGCATTCTATTTTGACATTCAAATATATCAACTCATTCATGGATCATTTGGGCCACAATGTTATTTTATAAGCTATGACTCTAATCACTGCATGCATGGAAATATAGCTGATTTTCCGTAAATCGCTGATGAAACTAAGCCAAACTGCCAGTTGGAGTTTTTTTTTTTTTTTTTTTTTTCAACTGAAAATCTTTATCAATCAAGGATAAATGTTGTGTTTGTTTAACAGCTTTATAGTGTTAAATACAAAATAGCATATTAATCTGATATTTACTGAGCTGCTGCACAACAGAATTGACCTTTTTTTTCTTTTTTGATGCAAAGCTGCTTGAAGTATTCGAAACTTCAAAGTGCAAGACAATCTGTCAGTGCTTCTGTTTTCATGTAAGTGCTGGTTTCAGTTACAAAAGTACTCACCTGATTCAGCTTTTTTCCCCCTGCCTTTTGTAGTGTTACAACACTGGAACTGAAAATAAGGGTGAATCCACTTACACACTGTAAATATTCCACTATCCCGGTAAAGTTTCAGGTTTAAACACTACAAAAGAACTAACGAAAGGTACTGAATGTATAACCATAGAATAATGTGTGTATATATGAACAAGGTTTATACTGTACTCTGCCTTTTTTTTGTAACTTACTGTATCTGTATAGACACCTGCCAGCTTGTGAATTTCTGAAAAGCATGTCTGCTTAACCCTAAACATGAAACGAATAATTAAAATGTCTTAAGTAAAGAATGTTTTAAGAAATGATTAATCAAGTGTGATTTTTTTTTTTAATGTACCTCATCATCGTTGTCCGTTCACTCTCCTCTGGGGCAAAAAGCATTGATTTTTTTTTTTTAATTCAGCATTTGCTCACTTTTTGACCTATAGCTAAGCATTTTAATGAGTTCAGTCATCCTAGGAGTAATTTATAGACGGGAAGATGCAATTTGCTAAAAATCTATCAGAAATAATAGAATTTGCTTACATGCTGAATGTATTCTGTATGGGTTTAAATGTATTTAATGCATCTTCCCTGTCTGTGTGAATCTAAAGACTGGCTTTTATGGCCATTAAGATGTATGACCCATGCATGCGCTGTGTGAGAGAGGGGGTTTAAATTTTGCAGCAGTTCTTTGAGTGTCTCAGTATGTGAGCCATTTGTCATGTACAGTGAGACAAGAGCGGAAGAGGAGGTGTGTGTGTGTGTGTGTGTATGTGTGTGTGCATGTGTTGAATAAAGCAAATGGTTTGAGTTAGGGTGATGCATGTTGGACTTTGTTTGTATGGTATGGATGTGCAGTCAGCATTAGTGTGTCTGTTTGTGTATGTGCGTCTGTACTTCATTGTGTGTTTGCTTTGTGTAGTCATGCCTGGAGTCTGAGATATGGCACTGAGCTGGCACGTGGGTGGACAGATGAGCAGACACTCTTAATAGCCTACAATCAGCCCACACCCCCTCAGTCTCCTACCACACACTCACTCACACACACACACACTTACAGCAAACACTGTTTGTGATTAAAGTATTCATTAAGACATTTGCATGCATAAGTTCGCACTCCACAGACCTTTTTTTAAACTCTTCATTCAGCCAGACACACAGCAGACCCACATACTTCAGGAGATAAAACCCGCTGCTCACTTAAAACCATGATCTAAAAGAAGAACATGCGTCATGCATTGAACACCCAGAACAAATCTCTTCTTCTGTTTGAAGTCTACATGGCTCAGGATTGGGTTACACACTTGATCAGACTCCCCGACTCTGTCGGTCTCTGCAAATAGATCCAGCATACGATTTCCCAAATTCTGTAGGATTTGTGTAGCATCAAAGCTGCTGCCATTCCTATACTAACTTATACTGTCAGGAATCAAAAAAACAAGTTATGTTTTAAAGCTACTAGCCACTTCCATCGTGAGGAAGAAACATTAAGAGAACCCGACTCAAAAGGGACCCCGCGCACCACCTGGGTGATACTGGATAGTGCGATTGTAAATAATTTTACTTCAAAATTTGTTTTACACCTACTGGTTTCTTCAACAGGCAATTGTACACCTGCTCATGTGCGCAGTTATTAATTCTGTCAATCATGCAGCAGCAGCAGCACTTGCCTATAATCATGCAGGTGCAGGTTAAGAGCTTTAGTCTAATCTCTGACATTGTTATATGTGCTGTATGGGCTGGTTTCAGTTGTTTTGAGAAATGCCTAATCTCTCCTGATTTTCACAAACAGCAATCTGTAGATTTGACAGAGAATGGTGCAGAAATCGGAGATAGTGGTGAGTGAGCAGAAAAGCTTGGGCTCACCAGGAAGAATCTGAGGCAACTGGAAACATGAAAACTGACTAACTGTGGTAGGGTCTGAAATATATATTTGCCACAATTAACAGAAGCATCGACTATTTCTCCTATGTTTCTGCTTCTTTCATTAAACTCACAATGGCTGCACTCTTGATCAGAAGTGTAGTGCTGCATTTGAGGGGAAGTTGCATCTTTTACATTTTGGTAGCCTTCTCAGCTACCTGACGCTTTTGCATTTTGAAGAATAAGGCATTTGGACAGTGCAGCATAGTGAAATTCATTTGTTTCTGACATACCTCAGCTTGTTAGGAAACCATCGCGTCATAGCGGATAGCGTCAGCCATGATACAGAGAGTGAAGAGGTTTGCTTGACATCCCAGCTTTGTAGTTCTGGGGCTTGATCCCCAATTTTCTAATCAATATCCCAGAGCCTTAACCAATGAGCCTCCACTTCTCCAGCGTGGCACCAGATCACCATGGCTGCTCAGTATAAAGTCCCTCTTCTCCATTTTGAATGAGTTTATAGCAATAATGGAGTTAGATCAGTACATTAACACCACAAACACAGCAAGCTGAAGTGCTTGGACCAATACTTCATAATGCATGTACAAGTATAAAAGCAAGAACATAACTGTTTTATATTTAACTTAGCTTCATATACTGTATACACCATAACCTTACTATGACTTCACAAGACCTTTGGTGGGTGTGTTGTGGTGTTCGGCTCTGGGACATTGGGTGTGGATCCTTTTGGCCCTGTGGGTTGCGGGGGGTTGACCTCTGTATATTGGACATGTTTGTCCAGGGCTCCCATGGGATCTTGATCATATTGGGATCTGGGGAGTTTTGAGGCAAGGTTGGTGGCCTTGAAGTCTTTGTCTGCTCAAACCCAAACATAGCGGGCATGAACAAGCCTTGGGTGCTTATGATCCTGTCATCAGTTTACTGGTATATAATTCATAATGTGTTAATGTTAAGTGATGGTAATGTTATGTCTGATCGATGTATACTTTATATACATGTGACTAACAATCATTTTAGTCATAATTTCCTGAAAGACATTTCATTGTTGCACTCAATTGGCAACTGTTAACAGAAATCATATGTACCTCATACAGTATGTGTGATATGTTTACAATAAACAACCAGCTACTCATTAAACTGTTGGTCTGCCATTTTTTGCGACAAGAACACCTCCAACTATCTTCCAATGGGTAAAACATAGACGGATTGCCTGGAATCGGCAGATGAACTGCCGCAGACGTGTTTCATCACCAAGGTTCGATTGACTGACGTTATTCGCCAAAATTGTTGCTGTCTCTTTGGATACATGCAATCAAGATGACGGCTGACAGTGTTGCTTTGTCTTACATACTCGGTTGTTAACAGGCATCAATCTGCCGTCAATCGCTTAGATTTAGGAATGATCTCTCGCTGACCATCAACTATCGAATGTCAGTCTTATTGACTCAGTCAGTGTCAATCAGAGATTGTTGACTGATTCGTCAGCAAGGAGAAAGTGAAAAAACTTTTTTCAAAGGTTTCAGCGATTGTCGACGGTGACAGGTACCGGCTCATTCGGCAAAGATCGATCTTTGTCATAAGTAAAAGGGGGCCTTTAATTGACTCTAGCGTGCTTGTTGCAATGCTCATAATGCAACTTGCTTTAACATTATATGTTTTCTCTGACATCTTTCTGAATGCAATGCAAAATGTTTGCTGTTTGAAGCATGTACATTTATATATACAGTATGTAGGACATGTTTTGGCCCCAAAGGGAATTTTTTTTTTGGTAAAGCTTTCCACAAACCCTTTAAATTAAAATGTTTTATTTATTTATTAATTTCTTTAGTTTTACATTACTGACATTTTTCAGAAGTTTCTGCTTCTAATATTTTGGAACAAAGCTGGCACAGTTATGCTGAAGTTTATTACTGATTATGGAAAATGTAAATAATAAAGGCTAATTTATGCTATGATTGTCACTCACCATTTTCCAGCAATGTCCAACAATTCGAAATACAATCCAGATAAACTACGTGGTTGTGATTAGTTACGGCAGGAACTTAGTGCCATTAGCCGATGATAATTGGTTTATCATAAAAATGCATACTTTGGGAAGCGTTTACAGATGAGCAAGTGCTAGAGAGACAGAGAGACGGACTGAGGACTAAAAAGTGTGTTTAGGTAAACATGAAACGAGGAATAAATCAGTTTTCCGTACTTGTCAGAATTTCCTACCGGTAGAAAAAACAGATAGTTATACAGCTCTGTCCTACATTATCAAAATGGACATAACACTGCAAAAATTTTTTTTAAAAAATGCAATACTCAGTTTTAAGATGGGCAGCACATCCTGACACATGATGGTACTTCATCAGTATGTAATTCCTATAGTTGTAACATGGGTACAAACGATTAAAAAAAAAAAACACTACTACTCTACACTACTACTATAGGCATGTGAATCAAATAAAATGTCAATTAAAACCATAAAACTATAAAACACCTCAGTAAATTCGCTAATTAATTAATTTATGGGCGGGACGCTAAGATGGCATAGCTATTTTTAATACGCATGCGCAGAAAGCCTGGGTAGGGAATAATGATGAGTAGGATGAATTGATAGTTACTATTAGCATGTAGTTGACAAGAAGAAGAAAAACTTGTAACTAAAACATTCAGCTCAGAATTTCCTCATAAAGTAAATCTCGGATGACACCGACTACAACATATTAATTTTAAGTCCCAATTTTAAATCTGTATTTTTCCCTGAACCCTTTTCATTCTAGGACTTCTGATGAAAGTTCTGCGAGTGAGACTCGACGCTCTTGCGCACATTTTTAGTTTCCCACTGCCAAACAGCTTGCGCGCGTCTAAGTTCAGCTCGACATAAATGAACCCTGTAATTCAGCACTAGGCGCGTTGCTGTGCGAGAATGCTTTCAAACAGGTCTCTTAGTCATGCGAAATGTGCTTTAGCTGTCAGTTGTGAGCAGACATGAATTTCGCACCAACAGGTGTCAATCAGGAGCGCCTCCGCACTGGCTGCAGCATTAAGGCCTAATGAACAGGCTGGGGCGCGCGCGCAAATGAGAGCGCGCGCCGAGACAATGGCAACCCGCGCTAATTGAAAAGAGTGAGTTGGCGGATAATGACGGCATTTATGAGCCCGTCTACCTTCTGTCAGTTTCCTGAGAGACGAGAGAGAGAGAGAGAGAGAATGGCAAAGGTTACAGACTGCAGTGCTTGGGAGAGAAAAAAAAATGCTAAGAAGCACTGTTGAAACAAGCACATTTTCCTTATTACAGGTGAGAAGATATGCATTTTCGCTCTATTTTCTCTGCTTTTCCCTCCTTGAAGTGGCTGACTAAGCCTGTGGTTAAATACAGGAGGAAAAAATAATAACACTAATCAAGACCGACCTTTACCAACCATGGAGAGAGGAGGGAAAAAAGCCAGGAAGTGTTTATAAAAAGAAGATTGCTGTTCTCTCTCTCTCTCTCTCTCTCTCTAGTCGT
>JAAGKR010006048.1:0-46089 GCA_011419295.1 Clarias macrocephalus
ACACACACATACACACACACACACACACACACACACACACACACACACACACACACACACATACACACACACATACACACACACACATACACATACACACACATACACATACACACACATACACATACACACACACATACACACATACACATACACACACACACACACATACACACACACATACACACACACATACACACACACATACACACACATACACACACACATACACACACACATACACACACACACACATACACACACATACACACACATACACACACATACACACACATACACACACATACACACACATACACACACATACACACACACACAGGGCATTTGATTAAATTTCGGTTTAATAGTTCACATATCTGGATAAGGGCATCTGTGAATGCAGTAATGGACTGGTCATGGACCCTTTGCTCTGCACATGGTGTTTTCTAGGCATCTGATTTAACTACTGTAATCAGCCTCTTTTGAATAGAAGTAGGTGGGGTAGAGCAGGAAAAACAGTAAATGTGCGGGGCAGAGGGTCCTCATGGACCAGTGTTAAGAAACCACTGGTTTAAAAGCCATTGCATTCTGCAACCGGTCAAGCACAGTGCTGTCAGAATGCTGGTCTATAAAGAGGATATGCAAGTTTGGTAATGAAATAAGTGTAATTTGTTGTTGTATTTGCTTACATTTGTTTTAACTGGCTTTTATTTTTCTGGCTTTTCATTTAAGGTTATCAACCTCTTGCTCGCTCTCTCTCACTCACTTAGTTGAATCTACTTTGAACGATTGTTGTGTAACCTGCAAAGCTGTCAAGCACAAGAATTAAAAGTGATTCCAGAGTTGATCCTCATGTCCCCTGTAGTTGACTATGGCTTTTTTCGAGTTTGAAGCAGAAGTTGATGTGCGAATTCCCAGATAACTCGACAATAAGGATGTGGTAATAAAGACAAACATGATAAAACAAGCAAACAATTGGGCATTAATATGGTGAATATGCCATTTGATTACTATATGCAGAATACGCGTCTTGGTCCAAAAACATCCAAATAAATGATTTTATGTGTTTCTTGTGGTTGGCCATGGCCTCTATAAAATGTGGATAATTGGGAATGTCACAAAAGTCCTGTGTTGCTTTAAATATGAGAAAACTGACATAACTTGTTGACATACTGTATGTACTATGATAGGCAGCAAAAACATCTATATAAAAAATCTAATCACAAAAATCTAGCTGAAATGTTCCAATTTCCTGGATTGCAAATGCTTGTAAAGGAAGGTGTGCTTTCCTTAGACAGACTTTTGCCATTTCTGTTGACCACAGGTGTTTTTAAGTTGAATACGGGAATTGATCCCGTTCTAATTACCATTTATTTTTCATGTATTCATTTAAAATTGGTTTCAAATCTGTGAAAGGTACAGGACATTTGATTGGTTTTCAGACCCAACTTTAGTTAAATCTAACTAACAAATCTAGTTTTAAAAGTGTTAGAAAAATATGATCTTATCTTGTTTTGATATTGAACAGCAAAAACTGACTCTTGCCATGAATTTAGCCATAGAGGCTGGCATGACGTTAAAAAAGAATGAAAAAACAAAACACAATGATGAATGCAGTCAACATTGCCTCCCCTAATGACCACTGCCATATTTCAACGTTTCTCCAGGCTTCCTCACTTTTTTTTTTTTTTTGGCTTTCAATTTTGGCTCTCATTTTCCAGTCCCTGAGTGGTTGAAACAGACAAGAGGGGAAATGAGATTGCTTCCGAGTTTTATCTTCAGGCATTTTGCAGCCTGTTGCAGGAAAACATTTCATCCCATTTCTTTAAATTAATCTTGATCAATTAATTTTATTTCATTTAATATGAAGAAATGAGGGAAATGAGGGCCAAGGGGTGCCTCAAGACTTTTGTAGTACTGTAGGTCACTGGTGTTACAGTAATTCTGTCAGCTAAGCATTCTCTACAAGTATACTGTATAATGTAAGATTAGGTACAAAAACAGGATTAAAAAACAAAATACCTCCAGGGTTCTAGAAATCCATTATCAAATGTAAAAAGTATTTTTTTTTCTTCATGATCTTAAGAGAGAACTGATGAATTATCCTTCTGTACTAAACCATTCAGAAAATGCCAGAGGTTTTCCTAGCTCTAGTGGGTTTATCACTGGATAGGTCCCAAAGAGCTGTGGTAGGTCCCAAAGAATTGAAAAAAAAAATGTTTCAAAGGGTTCTTTTGGCTTGTCTCTCTTTTACGTTAAAAAGATAAAAGGTAGTCAGTGGACCCATATCATTCATTTGTGAGACACAGGATCTAACGTGTTTTTCCTGCCTTATTAATTATATTATATTTAATATTACACTGTATTAATAATAGAAGTTTACTCATCTTCATAGTAACTCTGGCAATTTTCGGTATTAATAATATTTAAACTGCATTAAGAAGAGTTCTGGGTCTGTGCACATTGTGCTGCTCATATCTCATCTAGGAATTCACACTGGGAAATGAAACCTCTCCAACAGATCCCGAAAAGATGAAATGAGCGAATAAAGAAGTGATCCTGCACTAATCTGGTATGAAGCTGCCAGTGTGAGTTAGGAGATCCAGCTGGCAAGGCCGAGACTGCTCCTGAACAGAGATGAGCTGATCTGAGATTGTCTACCTTACACACTTCAGTGAGGCTGAGGTTATTCATGATTGTTAATATTGTGATCTAAAGCACAGTTCAAATCTCATTCACGCACTGAAAGGTTTTTAATTCGGAAAAAAAAATATGCAAATTCGAATCTTGAATGTACCAATAAATCTGACCAGCTATTATTTCAAAATGAGTGGGATAGGTAATTAAATATGATGAATGTGATATGATGTAATGTAGTGTAATACATGCCAAAATTTATCCAGCACATTACTATCCCATTAAGTCGGCTTTGTTATATAAATCTCTGCAAGTTTCCTGCAGTTAAATCGCATATGTTTTTTTTAAATCTGAAATTAATTAGGTGAATAGCTAAATCAATCACTCTATTGTTCTTTTATTTTCTCTTTCATTATCCTAATCAACTGGTTCCTACTGTAGCACTTTCGACATATAGACACTGCTACAACTCTATTACACACGTTTTGATCAACAAATTTCTTTCTATTTCGACTTTTTCCTGACAAATTTAAGCTTAACTTAAAAAACTATTATTTTTATTAAAAGAAAACCAAGGTCTTATGTGATCACCATACCAGACATGTGCAGAAGAACCAACTGTTAAGACCTTGCAGTCCTACGTTGGATATGGACAGACTGTTGAAAAAGTTGCATGACTTTCTTTCCATCTGGTCCAATAATGGTGAGCTGGACAACTTATTATCCACACATTATCTGTTCTCGCCATCACCAGATCATTAATTTACTGATTACCTCGAAAAACAATTACTTTCAAAACCTCCAACACCATTTGCACATTTCAGGAATTTGGCTGGGAGTTATTGGCACATCCCATGCACAATCCTGACTTGTGCCATTAAAGGAGTTCCTGGGGGGGGGCAGGGTTTCAATAATGCCCAATAATGGCTCTGGCCATGATCTTGATGGTATTGAAAGGCAAAGTGCATTAGTGATCATATATAGAGAAATAAAAGAAATTAAAAAAGTCTGTTCTGTTATTCGGCACAGCCGAAAGTCCTGGTTTGATTTGACTTTGAATATCATTCACATTCTTGTAGAAAATAAAGTTGCTTACAAGTATACTTGGGCACACTGTATACAATGTAAAAATAATTCTGTGTAACAGATTAACCTGCTTTTAGGACAAGTGGCTGTTTAACCTCAGTTACAGGAGGGCTTTTTTTAAGCATATTTGCGAAAGTTGATTGATTACGAGCGAATAATTTTGCCCTGATATTAAAATCTGTAGCCGCAGAACTGTACAGCATATTAAGGTCAGTAATGAAAGAAGTTTGAGTCTGGACTGCTAAATGTCAGATCCATCACGCTTCTTTAAAAACCATTTGTGTCCCAAAAAGACACGTTAGTGTCCTTTAAACCGCAATGAGATGTCTGTTTCCTGCAACCCCGGTGCCCTCTTGCACCTTCTACACGGTCATCTGTGCCACTCTGTCCTGTTTCAGTACCGTCTCAAATCCGTGTTTAAATGGATTGCAGGAAAATGTTGTATTTGTTTTTTTCCCCAACTTGGGGTGCATTTGCTACTTTGCAAGTTTTCTCTCTCTTTTGATTTTACTTTCCTGACAAAAATTTAGACGCCAGTCTAGTATCTGAGCACAACAGATGGTCTATGAACTGCTGCAGAATTATGGACGAGAGCCCTGAAGAACAGACTGGGAGCAACAGGATTAAAAGATTCAGCAGGCAAGTTCTTGAGGCAATTAGAGAAAAATCATTACACAGTGCATCATGTCCAAATCGAATGAAAGCGCAAACAAATGAACACAGATACCCTCCATATACTGAGATCTGAAGTTAAATAAGAAATATGTTGCCATTTAAAAGCCCTTTGCTACAGTACATGCAATACCATTAACCCACTGTACACTTTAAAGTTCAAATCACACTTTCCTAAGTTCTGTTATGCAATTTGATGCAACTGCATGGATCATATTCTTCTTATGTATCAACACATCAGGATAAAATTTCATAGTCTAGATCTAATAACGCAGGCTCTTTAAATGATAATAGCACACTGAATTCTCCCTAGTGATTAGAAATTACTGATCAATTACAGAAGCGACTCAAAGCATTTTTACAAAATAATGTAAAAAAAAAAACACCAGGCTCCATACAGCCATAAATCCTAATTGCTTATTTTTAGTTACAAAATATCAAGATTAACGCAAGAATATTCATGTCACACATTCTCATCATACGTCATCCATTCTGTCTCGGGAAAGAAAATAATATACACACCTAAGGTCAAACTTCAAGTGTACTGATTTATTTACAACAGCTTTAGCAACACATGGAATTTCAAACAGCAAAAGAACCTCTGCTGTTATTACCTGCCATAACACACTCCTCACGGTGGGGGTCTCATGAGCATCAGGCTATGTGTGTGTGTGTGTGAGTGTGTGCATGAGTGCATGTGTGCGTAACCATTCACTGGACACGTGGATGATGGAAGGTTTATTTAACTTAGCTTGGTGTACAGTATGTCCCTCTGAGCTTTCTGTCCCATCCTGTGTCGATTTTATGAGGCTGCTCACACTCAGAGATCAGTACATTGGACTTGTATTTCATACTGCACTATAGCTACTCGAAAACGCTTAATCGTTGAGAAGGCTTTATTAATAAAAAGAAGAAATTTCCATATCTGAATTTTTCACGTCGTGGACTATTTTTAGCCCTTGTCAAATCAAACATCAAATCATTACACAAAACCTGTTGTATAAACAAATCATGTAGACAAAAATACATCAGTATGATTCTATATTAATCATTGTTACTATACTTTTAATTGTTTTTTTAAGGTAGAGCTTTTAAGTCTCATATTTTTCTGTGACAGAAACAGAATTTAGAATTTTGGCCCTATAATTCACTACGTATGTTATACCAAGCGGACACTGTTGGACTCTATAAAGCACGTGTACAAGACTGTCAATTCTTGGGACTCAAGTTATTGTGTGTTAGAAACCACCCCTAAGAAGAATTATGTCTTAATCTGAGCATGACTGATCTTATGTGGATCTTAGGAAAATGTACTGTAAGTGATTTCAGCATCAGCAGTAATGTTGTTGCTTTACGTTCACTATACAGTTGAACCTTGGACTGCGAGCAACTTGGCATTTTGCAAGACAAGCTAAATTTGAAAATAAATTTTAACTTAATAAATGAGCAAGAGCTTGATATAGGAGTAGTACTCAAGCGCTTTGTCTGAGCCAATGGTTCTTCTCTCGCACGCTGTGGAATTTTAGGTAATCGTCTCCCATGCTCGGTCTCGTATAGTCCGCATCCAAGGGGGGACTTTATTTGAGTGGAGAGGGGGCTAAAGTGTAAGACGAGAGGAAAGGGAGGGAGTTATCCTACACAGTAGCTCCCTCCATCCTCTCGTCTTACTTCAGCTACACACACAAACACACACAATAACGGAAACATTGCTCCGTCGTGATTGTTCAAATTGCAGGTTAATTGGTTTTATTCTTACTTTATATTTTGTATTAAACATTTTAAAATTTATATTTTGGGTTGTGGAACAAATCATCAGAGTTTCCATTATTTCTTATGAGGGAAATTCTCTTTGATATACAAGCACGCTTCCGGAACAAATTATGCTTAATACAGTTAAATAGGTTTAACTGTATATACCTTTATAAAATTTAGAGGCAAGTGCAGATCAGAAGGTCTGCTGTGGCTATAGCCGTAGCTATAGCTGTAGCCGAAAGAAAGTTCAGGGGTCGCCACAGCTGACTATCTGATCTGCACACTACTGCTTTTAGTGTACTGCTACACTAAAAACTATAGATTTTACGCTGGATGACCTCCCTGATGCAACCCTCCCATTTTATCCGGGCCTGGTACCGGCATTGCGTCTAGTGGCTGGGAATCGGACCCAGGCCTTCCGCATGGCAGGCGAGAAACCTACCACTGAGCCACTAATGCAATAATAATCTAATGCATGAAAAATAAATCTTACAGTGCAATTTTTTTTTTTTAGCAATTATAGACAACAGCAAATCAACCAATGATCGATTAATTACACAGTTGCTTCTTTTACTTGCTGTTTTCTAAAAAACAACATACCTACAGTACATTAAATAGTATTACTCACATAAGCATATATAACCATACATAGTGATGTTACAGACATATCACAGCTGTAAGTACACTGTCCTTGTAGGGCAACTACTTTAGCACTTACCACTGTACGAATACCCCATGTGATAGATTTTGCACGTCATGCTCTTCATTTCACTTCATTGCTGGTTTACGTGGCCTTTTTCCTCATATTTTATGTGCGTTTCCACTTGACAGCAGTTGCCCAGGTTGGCAGCAGTTGCACATTAATCAATTGACAATTTTCACAATCGATCTCTTGACATTCACAGGAAATAAACTGATCATCAAATACTGTATAATCGATGATCGTCCCATCAGTAACACTATAGCTAACAAATATGTATGATCTGAGATTGTGCAAGCTTCCTGTGCGAGTGTGGGGTGTAGGGTTCCACACTTACCTTGACCTTTTCCTGAAGTTTTCCGAGACGGACGGTGCCCTCCAGGATGCGGGTAAGGGTGCCCTGTTTGTCTTTCTCTAGACAAGAGGCCTGACGGGAGAAACAGGAAATAGGATGGATTACATATCAATAGAGGGGAAAAAAAAGAAAGAGAGGAAGAGAGAGAGAGAGAGTAGGATGGAGAAGGTGGCAAGACGAAAAGACAGTCATTAAGAAAAAGAGTGAGATATATACAAATGGATGGATAGACAAGGAGGAGGATGGATAAGTACAACAAGAACAGGGAAAGAAAGAAAACACACACAACAAAGAAAGAGAGGCTTTTAATAAAGACAAATAACACAAATAAGGCAGCTTCAGTTCAAGCTTTAGGACAGTAAGTCAGATATATTGCTGTTTAATGGCATATCGAGTTACCGAACAAGCAAAAGCAAAACAGAACCATCAAGACATGGCCTGAATTGTTTCTGTAGTAGCAGTGCTCTGTGGTAATTCCAGATGGTTTAATTGCATTAAATGGGATTTCAATACTAATGATCAAGTACAATCTAATTAATTAAGCTTAATACAATCTCATTAGCTTTTCAAATTAGGTGTATGCTGCCTCTGCAAGAGTGTGATTATGTATAAGATCTGTCTGCTGATAACCTCTAAGGCAGGGCTGGGGGTGGGGGAAGCTACATCTGGAATGGGGTTTCTGAAGGCACATGTGGCTATGGTGGTCAGGTGTTGATATACTTTTGGTCATATGGAGTATAAACACATATGAATGTAAAAAAGGTAGATATTGGCATTCATGCACACATACATTTTCCCAGATGTTAATAACCTTCACTGCAAATTTTATCTTGATTAAACAACTTTGAAGCTACATGTACATGAAGCTACTGTAAGTAATATAGAAAAGAATGGATATGAAGAATTATCTGTATTATAAATCATCTCCGTTATCTTCACAGCAGCTAAGGATACATCAAAGTTACTATATTGGCAGGACGGATAGCTAGATCCTCTACTGTATACAGATGGATAGAGAGTTATACTGTATGAATGCTTGGAAACATTTTTTTCAATAAAATATGTACTGTAGTAATCAACATTATCAAATAATATACATCAAGCAGCCATAACATTAAAACTACATGCTTATATAATATTGAATAGGTCGCGCTTGTGTCAGCAAAATAACGTTGAACCATCGAGACATGGACTCCACAAGACCTCTGAAGGTGTGCTGTGGTATTTGGCATCAAGATGTTAGCAGCAAATCCTTTAAGTTGCAAGATCAGACTACTTAGTCCATCTCATCTCACAGATGCTCAATCAGATTGAGATCTGGGGAATTTGGGGGCCAAGTCAACACCTTGAACTCTTTGTCAGGTTTCTCTACAATTCCTAAATGATTTAACAGTAAGGTAGGACTCCTTATGCTGTTGAAATGGCCACGGCCATCAGGGAATATTTGGTCTGCAACAACTTTTTGTAGATGTTACATGTCAAAGTACCATCCACATGAACGCCAGGACCCAGGATTTTCAGTGGAACCGTGCCCAGGGCTTCATACCGTCTTCGTTGGAATGCCTACTATAGAGGCACTAGTCCCATAGTGCATTCTCAGGCCATCTATTTTAACCTAAAGTGATGAATACACATCCAGCCATCCACATCAATGTAAAAGAAAACATGGCCCATCGAACCAGGCCACCTTCTTCAATTGCTGTATGGTCCAGTTCTAATGTTCACATGACCATCGTAAATGTTTTAAGCATTGTACAAGGGTCAGCATTGGCAATATGACCAGTCCGTTTCTATGCAGCCCCATACACAGCAAGCAATGCACTCTGGTGCCGCACATCATAAAAAAAGTTCATGCGACTATGATAAAACCAGCCATGCCATGCTTGTGTACCAGACCACCCAATGCAATACAGCCTACCAAGCATGGGGTCCAGCTGGCCCCCAACAGCCCAAGGCCACCAACCCGGCTCTCTCTACACTCTCCAGATCCCTATCAGATCGAGCACCTATTGGATGCATGGATAAAGAAGTCCAATCCAGGAAGGCCCCACCCAGCACCCATCATCCAAAGGATCCAATGCACAAAGCCCCATGGAGCCATGACATGAGGGGCAAGAGCTGCACAATACCGGGCTTAATCTTTTGTGTTGTAATGTTATGGATATTTGGTGTAAGACAAAACCCTTATTACTGAGAAACCATATGTTAAAAAGTTTAAAAGTGTACCTCTGTGACCAATCTTTTGACAAACCATAAGTAATGGAACATTTAAGGAATGTTTATTTCATCCAGGTAAAAAAATAAGCCGTATATGAATTCTTCTCCATGCATGTCTAACAGTTAAGTGGCATGACTCGTGTCTGTTATTGAATGACGGGTTCTTATATTTACTGTGCACCTCATTATTAATATTCAGTCACATGCTGTAACATAGTAGCTCTTATGCTTCCTATTTACTTCCCGCACGCATCAATAAGCCTTGGGCACCTTGTTAGGTATCACCACTACATACCAGGACCTGGATCTCACAAGACCTGCCATTTGGAGATGTTCTGACCAACTCACAATCTGGTTCTTGTCAATGTAACTCACATTCGTACCCTTTTTTCCTGCTTCCACACATTAGCTTTAAAAACTGACTGTTCGCTTGGTGCCTAATGTATCCCCATTGACATGTGCCATTGTATCTAATGTTGTACATAATATTAGAGAAAGGAACCTTGACCAAACCTTTTATTCCTGATCATATACTGTAGTAGATATACACTTATAGTGATAAAGTGATAGAATGATGTCATGATGGATGACTGGTAGAGTGTGGTGTGGTATGTGCCTGCTCATGCAGACAGCAGATACAGTCCAGAGACCTGAATGAGACATGAATTATTACAGAGCACTGGGAGTTACATTTTCAGGACAACGAGTCACTCAGGCGTGGTGAGGGGAAACCAAGCAGAAACCAACAGAAGCTGACGTCCTGGACTCAGTTCAAGTTATCCAAGAATAAAAAATAAAAAAAATACATTTAGGTTGGACACTGTTTACTTAGAAGTTTGATGTAAAGAAGTTTGGGTTTTTCTTTTTTTTATTTCAAAAGACCTTCAGCTGATACATTTTTAACCTTCTTTTTACTTTTATACCCATGCATTCCCCTTTTTTCTTGAAATTTACTTAAAATTTTATTTATATAACACACATCATCATAACACAGCTTTCCAGATATCAGAATGCAGATTTAGAGCCCTAATCCCAAGCAATGGTGAGGAAAAAACTCCCCAAGACGTTTTCCAGGAAGGAACCTTGGGAGAACCTCGAGTCATAGGCTACGTTTTTACATTACCAGCCAGAAGGGTCTCGATTTTTCTTACCGCAATGTGACAAAAATACGATTTTCTTTTAGTGCCGTCTGAATGCCAAAATCAGTTTTTCGGCTCAGATCTGAGTCACCTTTGTATCTGATACATGGACATGTGACTTGAATGAGAACAGGCAGATCCTTTTTTTTTATCGTTCTGGCCCTCAACAAATACAATCGACTAACGGTTTGCCATCCTCCAGACAAAATCCCAAGCAACATGTCGTTAAAATCACAACCATTGTTTAAAATGAATGAGTGGTCAACAATATATGATATTGTGAGCAAAGATGCATTTAGCATTTAGAGTCATTAAAAAACGTCACCTGTAGGTGTGAAGCTGAACCTTAGTGACATGCAAATCCAATCTGACAAACCGTAAATGAAAATAAGCCTCATATTTGAAAAAGAAAAAAAGTACCAAAATCGATCCAATCTTCCTCCATAATAACCAGATAGTCGGATTATAAATCATACACATGTATGAGTAAAATCAAACACTTATGATTACAGCAGCAGTTCTCAATTAAAGATCTCAATTAAAGAAGTGAGATTCTCTCCTGAAGTAAAAGTGAGACATTGGCATGAAATGATTTTATGAAGAGCGATATTTAGGATATCCATGTGGAGCAGCAAAAATGAGTCACAGTGGAGAAATCTCCAAGCAGGAAGGAGAAAATCAGAATGATTTAATTAGGTCCGGGGGTGAGAGGAGCAACAGTGGTAGAAAGTTCAGCATCAGGATCTGGTGCTGCCATCATATCAGTATGTTATGATGTATATGATCTGACAGTTTCACCTTTCACTATTGCTGTTCTCGCATTTAAAAAAAAAATTGTGTCAAGAAACAGAAAGACATTTCAAGCTATTCTGCATCCATCAACCTGAAACTAGTTATTTCAAGTCTTTTTTTAACGGCCTACTTTAAAATCTTGCCTCAAGAGTTTAAAAAAATAATAAATCCTTTCTGGCCAGTGAAAGAGTCTGGTCTGGTCATGCCTGCTAATATTAGCATCCAGACTGGGCACAGGTGCAAATTTACTCCTTAAACGTTTTGCTTTAATGTGTGCTTGTGGGCAGGATCTTGTGTTTCCTACAGTACCATGTGTATGAGTTGGTCTCGCTCATGCGTGGTTTTCTCAGCAAGCATCACAATTCTGGTGAGGTACTGGTGCGCTACGAGCTCCTTCTCTAAAGAATCTTCAATCTGCTGCCTCAGAAGATCAATATGCCTCTGAGCCTTTCTGCAGAGAGACAGTGAGTCAGAAAAAGAGACAAAAGGTGAGTGTGGCGATGAATATTAATACATCTGATACCGGCTCCCATCTTATAAACGTCTTTTTAACACTGCTGATTTAATTCATTTAAAGCAACATCATGCCAAAAAGTCCAATAATGTACAAACAACACATAGAGCAGGAAAACACTTATAAGCAGGATCTGATATTATTGAAAAAGAAATGTATACTGCATGCATGTATGGGAAAACGGCTCTTATTTTGGCTTTTGAATTAGTTGCACCTGTTTGCTTGGCGTGCCATCTGGAGCTCGCTCTCGAGGTGTCTGATGTGCGCATTAAGGTCGTTTTTTTCTAAAAGGAAAGTCTTTTTCTCAGCCTGCAGCGTGGCCACGCGATCCTGCAGTGTCTCCACCTCAGTACTATTTATCTTCTCTTCTTTTTCCAACTTCCTACACAAAAAAAAAAAAAAAAAAAAAACATACACACAGGTGACATTATAGGTTTGTGTCCACTGCAGGATCATTGCAGATTAAACTAAACTACTATCGCATCATAAAAAAAGTACACAGTCCAGACAAAAAGAAGAAAAAAGTTTTAATATTTTTTTAAATATTTTTTTTGGATCTCCATATTTGCTTTGCTCATATTTACCATGGAATCATTTTAATAAGCAATGTCATAACATTTATCTCCATCCAGAGTCACATTCATTTCTCTTCAAGATCTTGGATTGATAATGGGAGAGTCAGACTGCTGCGTAAAGTCTTCTTCTGCACACCCTAAAGATTCTCAATGGAGTTAAGATCTGGACTGTGTAGTGGTCAATCCATGTGTGAAAATGATGTCTCTCGCTCCCTTACCCACGTTTTCACAATTTGAGCCTGATGAATTGTGGCAGTCTCGTTTCATAATATGCCTGTGCCGTCAAGAAAGCAAAAAATCCACTGATGGAAAAATCTGTTCACTTTTTGAGCACATGACATTTAACGCCTAGAGCTGACCTAAAGAGCCCTGTGATGGATTGTCACACTATCCAGGGGGTACCCCGCCTCGTGCCCTAAGTTATGGGCCATCACTATCCTTCCAGATTTTTAAAATGTGTCCTTGATGCAGTTTTACCACAATCAGCAATCACCTTCGGTTTTTTTTTTTTTTCCCCTGATTTGTGCCAATAATTTGACCCTTCTGAAAGAGAGTAACATCTTTGCCACAACCACAGGATATGTCTTCTGACATGTTTTTTTTTTTGTTGTTGTTGTTTTTTTTTAAATGAGACGCTCCTCACTGCATCAGTTACTTCTTGCCAGTTGAACCAGATTGATCACTACAGTAATTATCCAATTAAAGACTCTTAACCATTTGCCTAATTAAATCCAGGTGGCGACTTGGCAGTGTATAAAACTACCCTGATCCAAGTGGTCTGGCAGGAGGGTGCACTAAATTATTTGATTGGTATGAAATTGATGTGCATCCTAGGATATGACCTACAGATTCGCAAGATCTCAACCCAGCTATTTTGGAGCACCATGTTAAAAAATACGATTTGAGAGATTTGTTTCCCCAGACACTGGTATTCATCCCTAAAAGACAGTTCCAGAGATTTGAAGACTCAGCAGCGAAGATCACTTAAACTGTTTTGGCAACACAGAAGCATTTTTCCCCCGCCTAAAATATCCTGATATTTAACAGAATCCATGATGCTACCAAGCTTCCCAAAACGTCATACAAAACAATCCAATGGCAGATTTTAATCTGCTCCAAAATGAACAATATAATACAATATTTTAATGTACATAATAAATATATAATGTATATTTATTATTTTGCAATGTTTATTATTTTAGCAAGTCTATTAAAGGGTGCCAATAATTACAGAGCAGATGCACATGTCTCAAGTTCTTCCATTTGTAATTGCTGTGAGTAATGACCTGCATGATTAACGGGGCTGGAGTGACAGGTCATTTATATGCTTTGCAGCCCATATGTCCGTGACGAACAGCCTGACTGCCCGAACCAAATAGGGAAGAAACTGCAAACCAGTTTCATGCACCCAACTGGACAAGATGGTACTGTAGATAGGGAGTTAGTGCTCTAAAAAGAACGAATGTGTCATTTTGAAAGAATAATGGTTAGTGCATAAAGAATATTTGTTTTAATTGTGTACATTCCAAGTCCTAATATATAGTCCTTTTTTTTTTTTTTTTAAACATACCATTTGAGTTTATCTGTGGTGGTGGTGTGCTCAACAATGCTGACCGAGTTCTCCAGGGCTGAACTAGCTTTCTGAAGCCTCACATTCAGCACACGGAGCTCTTTATGTGCTGCATCTAACTCCGTCTCCAGGTTCTGCTTCTCAGCCTCCAACAACATGACCTGTTTTGTCACTCTGCACACTGTGAAGAAAAATGTGAAGAGTCCAAATCATGGGCTGTATCCAGTACACACACATACACAGATACTGTACTGTATGTACCATATATATAGTACTTTGTAAAAGTTCTGAGCCACCCCTCATTTCTTCATATTTTGCTTCCAACAAGGTTTTTATTTGTAATGTAGTTCCGCATCCCTGTATTTGAGCAGTTTCGTAGGAATGTAGTTTGTTTGTTAAGCCACATGAATGAATTATTCCAGCATAAAAGCCTCTAACTTAAGACATGAACCAGAGAGAAACAGGAGCAGATGATGTCAGATGATCAAGCTAGTGATTAGTATCCAAAGGGTGCCGAAAGAAAATGTCTTGTACCGTTGAGGTAGTTACTGTGCATAAACAACCTACAACAGAATTTTTTCAACAGAATTTCATTTAATTTAATATGAAGAAATGAGGGTGCTGTATGTACTGTACACGCACACAGAGTCTTCTTCTAATTGTACTGGAATGGACTTTAACATTTAACACGCTCAGTGAGCTGGGATGTAGCTCTTGCGTTTTTTTTTTTTTTTTGTATTTCTCTGAGCATTGAAAAGTATGATCTTGGAATAAAAGTGTTGGGACGGCCTCCTGAAAAGATTCGCAATTGTCTTGAATGCTTTTCACTTGTGAATGATCTTTCTCACGGTACAATGTTGAACACCAAATGGTTTGGAAATGGTTTTATAACTGTTTCCAGATGGATGTGCAGCAACAATTGCTTCTCTAAGACCATTACATATGTCTTTCCCTCTAAGCATTGTGTTAACTGGGATTGCTCCAGACCAGTAAAGTGCCAAAACTTCTGCTTTTACAGGATTCCACACAACTGCTGATGATCAATTAATCAAAGACTAGATTAGCAGCATCTGGGTGGAATTTACCCTGTTAAATCCTTTGGGCTTATCTTTTGTTAAATAAATAAAGGCATTGTAAAAAAAAAAAAAAAAAAAAAAAAAAAAGTTATATGTTGTTTTTGTATTTGTATTTATTATTATGTTTTAACAGAAAAAAATAACATTTTAATTAGGGGTACTAACTTTTACACACGACAGTACTGTATATATATATATAAAAAGCAATTTAAATAATTACTTGATCCAATGCAATTTAGAATTAATCAGTCTTACTGTACATACAGTACATCTCTCTCGCTCGCTCTCACCTTCTTGTGTGTGTTTGGTGTGTGCCTCCTTGGTTTTATCATGCTGCAGTTCCAGCTGTTCAATGAGCACCTGATTCTCCTCCAACACCAGCTTTGCCTGATCTTGCAACTGTTTCCTAAACACGTACAATAAAAGCACACATGCACACACACAGACACACCCACACACCATACATTACTGTCTCATATTGTCTTTACTGTATCTTAAAGTGCATTTAAATCCCCCCCCCATACTTGCCATGTTAAAGTGTTGTCATTCAATCGTTTACTTTACAATTACATATATATATATTTTTTTCTTTTTTACAATTATTATGTTTAAAGGATCTGCCATGACATACAGTACATGAGGAAACGTCAGTGACCATAATTACTACTGCCAAGTGTACAGTAATATACGAAAGGTTCAACATTCTGAACCTCAGAACAACAACCAAAGAACTAGTGGATAAGCTGTGGAGGAGTGAAGGAGCTGGAGACACGGGGTGCCAACTAGGTAAAAGCAGTATCCTGGCCTGAAAAGCTACCACAAAAGGAAGGAGCACTGAAGTTAAATGCAGAATAAATTTTGCAGGTGATTTTCCACCATTTGGAGGAGTGTTTTCTGGTCAAATAAAAGAAAAACCTGAACTGTTTTGGAGAAAGATCAGCACTCAGAAGAACACCATCCCAATTGTGGAGCATGGGGGTGGTAGCATTATGCAGTGGGAATGTTTGCTGGTAAAGAGACAGCAGGAAATAGATGGCACCATGAGCAAGGAGGATTATTTAGAAATCCTGACGCAAAAGCTCAAGATATCAGCAACTGGGTCTTCTAGCAGGATAATGATCCTGACTCGAAGACAACAAAGTGAAGAATTGGAGCGGCAATCACAAAGCCCTGACCTGAATTCCAGAAAAAGTATATCCAAGCAAGGAGGCCAACAAACCTGACAGAGCTGCACCAAATCTCTCAGAAGGAGTAAGTTCTCAGCAGGGTTGTGACACCAGATATTTGATTTACTGTACGTTAAATTTTTTAAAAGGAAAATCTTGTATAGTCACTAAAAACTGAAATGAATCTGTGTATTAGCTATTATTCAAAAATTTCCTCTTAAAATGAAGCAAATACTGTAAATGACTTAATACATTGAGAACAACAATGAGAGAATATTGTCTTTTCTAAGAGTTTCCACTGAAGAAGCTCTTTTTTGCACATACCTGCAACAACCTTCCACTCTGACATTTATTATTCACTTGAGCTGAAGATTCTCGTAATGATGGAATGGCAATATGGCTGCAGCTGTTGTTAATTAATCACCCAGCATTGAATGTTAAATGTCAGGTTAGGATGTTAATAGACCCTATAACAGTAAATAGGGGCTCTGATGAAATATGTGCATGTGTGTGTTTGTGTGTCTGTGAGAAAGAGACAAAGGGAGAGAATTTTCACTTGTGTTTTACTAATTATAATGTATAATTATACGTTAATCTAATGTGTGGGGTTAGTATGGTCAGCAGTACTGAGGAGAGAGCAGCTGCCTGCCAAAACTCACATTCAACACCAGTCAGCAAGAAAACACATCTGTTAATGTTACATCGTCTAAAGCAACAGTGTCTTCTTAAAAATTGCTTGAGTTTCTCATAACTGTAAAAATATGGTGTCAGTATGATTGAAACATCAACCTGTTTTGTGTTAAAGTTCACTATCAACTCCTTTATCTTGCTGACATTCAGGACAGCTTCAGGTCAGGAGCCTTAAGTAATGTTCACAATAAACATCCTAATGGGAGGGAAAAATTAACAATAATATATATACACACACACACACATACACTGATTGTCCAAGGAAACTGAAACAGCTGGTTTTAGACCACAATAATACATTAGTATGGTGTAGGGACCCCTTTTGCGGCTAATACAGCATCAATTCGTCTTGGGAATGACAGATACAAGTCCTGCACAGTGGCCAGAGGGATTTTGAGCTATTCTTCTTGCAGTATAGTGTTCAGGTCACTACGTGATGCTGGTGGAGGAAAACATTTCCTGACTCGCTCCAACAAAACACCCCAAAGTGGCTCAATAATATTGAGATCTGGTGACTGTGCAGGCCATGGGAGATGCTCAACTTCACTTTCATGTTCATCAAACCACTCTGTCACCAGTCTTGCTGTGTTTATTGGTGAATTATCATCCTGATACACGGCACCACCTTCAATTTGAACCATTGGGTGCACATGGTCCTCCAGAATGGTTCGTACTCCTTGACAGTGACGCCCATCTAGCATCTAGGGAAAGCCATGATATTGCAGCCCAAACCATCGCTGATCCACCTCCATGTTATACTCTGCGCATGCAACAGTCTGGGTGGTATGCTTCTTTTGGGCTTCTCCACACTGTAACTCTCCAGGATGTGGGAAAGACAGTGAAGGTGGACTCATCAGAGAACAATACAGTTCACATTGTCCACAACCCAAGATTTTCACTGTTGGCACCATTGAAATCGACATTTGGCATTGGCACGAGTGACCAAAGGTTTGGCTGTAGCAGCCCGCCCATGGACATTGACCCTGTGGAGCTCCCGACGAACAGTTTTGGTGGAAACAGGAGAGTTGAGGTCCACATTTAATCCTGCAGTTAGTTGGGCAGCTGTGGTTTTATGTTTTTTGGATACAATCGTGGTTAGCACCGGACATCCCTTTTAGACGGCTTCCTTTTGCGTACTGGATATGGGGTGTCCTTTTTGGTTGTATGCTGACATTACCCTGGATACTCTAGTTTTTGATTTATTAATTATTTTTATATATATTTTTTAGGGGGACGAATAATCAGAGTTTTCATCATTTCTCATAGGGCAATAACTGCTTTGATTTATGAGTGCTTTGATCTACAAGCACACTTCAGGAATTAATTATGCTCGCAATCCAAGATTCCACTGCACGTGTATATGACATTGTCATTTAACTGTGGACACAGTTGTGTGAGCAGTAATGCTTTGTTGATGAAAGTGATCAGAGGTGAACGCCATAACTGGTTTGTGCTGAGGAGAAAATGACCTCAGAACACACAATGCATCAAACTTTGAAGAGAATGGGCTACAACAGCTAAAGACAAAAACAGGAATTTTTAAAATACAGTGAAAATTGGTTCATGAAACTAGAGCACTGAAGATTGGGGAAAAGACCAGGTGACATTTTTCTAATCTTACAAGTGTGTTTAATCACTGTGGTGTTATTAGTCTTTCGGTTGCTCCCGTCGAGAGGTCTGATCTGCACAACACCTTGGCACAGGTTTTACCCTTCCTTGATGAAACCCTCCCATTTTATCTGGGCTTGAGACCAGCACTGCATCTAATAGCTGAGGTTTGAGAATTAGCTGGGAATCGAACCTAGGCCTTCCACATGGTAGGCAAGAAACCTACCACTAAACCACCAATGCCCCAGTTTAGTCACTGTGTAATGTATCATAAGCAACAGGTTAAAAGATTCAAAGACAGGGTGATTATAAATGAATGTGCTGGTTTAGCAGCTTCCAAACATCCCTAAAAATCTTTAGGTCAAAAAAAAAAAAAAAAAAAAAAAAAAAGATAGAAGTCAACCTTGGCCTGTGAAATGGCTTCTAAGAACACACCTTTGGTTCTGATTTGTTTACACTAGCTTAAAACCAAGTTGGGCATCAATGTTGTCTGTAAAGAACAAGACAGCAATTCACCATTGGGCAAAGAAACTTCGCAGGTGCATTGTTGAGGTTTTGGAAACTCTTTTGCATCATGCTGATGGACGTACCAGAATTGAGCAAAAAACAACACGAAACAAGTGAAATTCCACTTCGACATTACAACTGATACCAACAGTGTGATTGCGTAGAGAATGTTTTCCAGGCATATGCACCTGATACCGATTGAACAATGTTTAAATGATATGGAAAATGAAAATGAATGCCTTCATTACTGCAGTTCATCCACCCACGAACGCATACATTCAGCATGACAGCGCACCATGTCAAATTGCCAACCAATGGTTCCAGGAACATGAGAACAAATTTTCATTGCTTCACTGGTCTGCATGTTCTCAAATATTGTCTCAAATCCATCAACCAGCTTTGCAGTGAGCTGGAAAGTGTCTGATGGTTTTGATGTTCATGGCAAACCTGCGGCTGCGGCTAAATGGTCATGTGGCCACATGATCATTTCCACATGACAGAGCATTTTTGCACAAACTGGCCATACCTAGCAAATTCATGCTGTTCTGAAATGTAAAAACATGCTTATTATGCTCCTATATACAGTACAGTAGATTTAGCTAATAAACTGTCCACAGTGGTTGTGTACATGTGAGTGAGTGAGTAAAAAAGTGAGAAAGAGAGAGACTTACCACTCTTTATTACTGACACTGCTCCTCTTGCTGAGCTCTGTATGAAGCTTCTCGTTCTCCTGAATCACTTCCTCTGCACGTATTCTCAGCTTCTTTAATTCCTCCTAAGAAAAGTGAAGCAGCTATATTTCAAACTCTATGCATACTAGCGTGACAGCCAGACATTAAAGGTTAATAAGAAAATGATCTTGGGCTTTAGAGGAACCATTTGCAACAGCACCACAAAGAGCTTGAGGCTGGGACTGATTTCTTCCTAGCTCAGACAATACACTCATGCATTGTATCGGTGACAAACGTGTCAGTCGACAAGACAGAACGAAACATCCCCTATATCCAATCTCCATTTGGGCATGTCTCCATTAGTCATGTCTCCAACATTGAGAAGCACATGCGAAATAGAGTAATTGGTGTAACGGACATGCGAAAGGGACATCATTTACTCCATCATCCTTTATTGCACAAAACATTTTTGAAAGACAAATGAACAACTGAAATGTATATTTTGTTTGAACAATGTTCTGAGGAAACGGTATGAGCGTACTACGGCATGACAAACCTAACAGCAATGGATGCAGCTACCTATCTATATTTACTGTGACAAGTGTGTGTAATAGTTTATGTGACATCATTCTTAGTATGCCAACTACAGTATGACACCTTGTGTGAAAATGCATTGCTTACCCTCATTAATTTACTCGATTAGAATATGATGGGGGCAAGACCAAAGCCAACACCACACTTGTTCATATCATTGCGCTGGAGGGTCAGAGAGCACATCTGGACAAAAGGCTGTTTTCACCCCAGGCACGACTGATTCGTAGCATGCGCAGGTACAACTGCTCGACTCTCCCCTCATCCCTGCTGACCAGCTTTTACATTATGCTGATTTATGCTTCCTCGTCAAGTCTACGTACGTGGTAGGCCTCACGAAGCCGCTTACTCTATGCCGTAGCCTATGGAATTGTCTGATGTGCACCTCCCCAAAAATGTAACTACACCTTGCGGTGATGCAACAACGGTGATTGCTACCAGGTGGACCATCGCATTTCCGGCGTCTTCTTCTTTGTCCTTAAGATTGACACACTCTAGTAAAATATGGATATTACTTTACTCGCTGTAAGCTGCAGTTTTACAGTACAGGAAGTACCAGGCTAGTGCCGTATCCGCATGGACAATATCTGCACATGAGAGCTACTGAAAGTATTCAAATATAACCATTTTGACAAAAACACAGTTCTGCCACTAAAAACCCAAACTGATCAAGTGTTGTGTAGAGGAGAAGATGTCAGACATCCCAAGTCAAGTCAAGTCAAGTCAATTTTATTTATATAGCGCTTTTAACAATTGACATTGTCGCAAATCCCAACCCTACTGGAAGTTCCACATATTGATATCAGCTGCCTGATGCCTGCAAATCACTACAAGATATCCGGGAAATAAAACTTTGGAGATCGATCACACCTGCATACTGATTCATCTCTCTTTGTGCTGACTCTTTGTGAATCAGTTTTTTTTTTTTTATTGGGTAGGGCTTCACGTCCAAGTCTCCTTTTATCATTCCAGTTGTGTTTCCTGGAGCACCATGGCAGAGTCATCAAACAAATGATCACATACAAAACACACTTTACAAAAGCAAAAAAATACCCAAAGAACAGAAAAGTGTATTCCTGTCGGTAATAGCAGTAAAAATATTGGCTGGTTTGCTCATAGCACTGTTTGCAAATGCGATATTTTATTGCCCTTACTGGTTTGGTGATTGTAGAAGATACGTAAAGGTGAGTTTAGCCGCATCATTTGCTCATTAGCATTCGATAACTAACATTATTTCAACTAGCTGACTAGCTGCTACTATTGCATTGCCCTGGGCCCTATAATAAAGTCAGACTTTCTGTTTACTTGGGTAAAAATCTAATAGAATAAAAATACAACCTCATGAGTTGAATGATGCTTATAATATAATATAATATAATATAATATAATATAATATAATATAATATAATATAATATAATGTTTTATTTCCTGTATATTCCCAGGCTGGTTTACAAATTAGAGACAATAAACAAATGATTATTCAAGACAATATAAGAAGGATAACATAAGGATACATCTTTGACTTTTATTTCTTTTAGGGAGCACGAAACATTAGGAAGATGACTCACAAACTCTCCTCAGGTATTTCAAAGTTCTTTTCAGCAGAAAACCTCATGGAGTGTCACAGAGAAGGTCACACCAGGGATTGAGCATTCTTCGAAATTCGCCATGTTGGATGCTGTGTGTTTTGTTTCGCTGTAGCCAGCCCATACTAGCCCAGCTGACAGTCAGGTGCCTATTTCGCCAGGCTTCTTCATATTTCAATTTACACATATATGTAATTGTGGTAAGATGTTGTTATGGGACAGGATAAATCTCCATCACGTCCCAGAGTGCATGACCTGACTAGATCCAGTACATACATGGACGTTTAATAATTGCCTGTGTCTTTAATTTGACAGTAAAATGTCAACAATGAGTCTGCTGCTGTTTATCGATTGACAGCTTATACATTATGAGATAAAAATTATAAGTCATCCATCAGAGCTTTTATACGGAGGTTTCTTACAGTACATGTAGGATTAGAGAAAATGGCCTATGAATAACATCTGTGCATTATGTGATTAATGTATTAGTCACTAGTTGAACTAGAAAACAGAAGCTAAATACACATGCAAACCAAGACCAATTTGACTCCAGATACCTTTGTTCATATGGCCGTTAGCATATTGTTCCCGCTTGTTGGTGTGCAAGTCATCCATTTGTGAACTGTACATGTAACATGAACATATGTCTGAATTGCTCAGCTGAATAAGCATTAACACCAACCACAAGATAAGAAAACACATCGGGTGTGTTTAGCGGAGGTAAAATTAGCCGGTCCACATGAGCGCTGCGATGGATGATTAGAATTTTGTCTCATAGTGTGCAGCCTATAAAGGGATAAACAGCAGCAGAAGCATTTAAAAAAAATGTATATTCATTATTATTAATATAATAATAAAAATAATAGTCATGTGAGTCGATGCTGCACTTTGCACTATGTAGCATTGAAGTATGCAAATTTCACAGAATGCGCTGTGAAATTGAAAAAAGACCGAATTGCAACATGGTGAATTTCACCGAATACACTGTGGTGCGACATGTGGTATAGACAGGGGGATCTCCATGAAATTAGACTTTGTCTAAGTAGACTATGTCTACATTAAGGTCTAATAAAGTCTGAATGAGCATTGAACAATTATGTGTACATAAAGCATATTTCACATTTTAGGAGGAAAAAAAAAAAGATCCCTAAGACCTACTACTATACCAGTCCTTGTTGAGACATTAATTAGGAGTATTTGGATATTGTGTTCATGTGAAATCAATCCTAAATGGATGGACCACAGCATCATGTGCTCAGGGATTCTCAGTATTCAGCTCTACTTTAATACAACACCCGATGTTTTTATTAGAATATAACATTGTGCTCTTGGGGTTATTGGAGTTAGAGCGTTCATTCACTACTTTTGCACACTGCATATTAAAGGTTATTGGTTTTAATAGAAAATAAAATGTTGCTGTAGCAAAACACAAATCAATATTACTCAGCTGGTAGGCTCAGTCTGTTTTCAAAGCTTGAATAGCTTGAGTTGTTGGTCCTTTTTTGTTCACTAGAAATGTCAAAGACATGGTAACTTTACAGCAAGCAGCCCTTAGGCGGTCACTGCAATTGTCAATCAAGGACCATTTACTGTATACAACAGAAATCTGAATGCACAAGAGGCATTCTAGGAGTGCTGATATAGAGTACAACAGCGCTGGGACGCATCACTCCACTCCACACGTGTTCCAATAATCTTTACCACTCGACGAAGGGCAGTACTGGGAGTGTACACCCTACATAGGGCACTAACTTGACATTTTATGCTATTTGGGATTCAACCCTGGCCGTGAGTTCAGTGCTGATATTCAGTACAACAGCAATTCCTGTCATGTGATTTTGCTTAATCATGTCTTCTTTGGCTTACTAATGTGGTCTTCAATAAATACGTTTTTGACTATGAAAGCACACATCCAGTATACACACACTCACCTCAGATGACTTGAGGAGCTGGTCTCTCTCGTTCAGCTGGTCCTCATAAGCCAGTAAGAGTGGGGATAAATATTTCATATCCAGCTGCAGGCAATTGAAAGCATGACAGAAGTGCTTTAGTGAAAGCGCAGAACAGATCAAAATCCTTAAAGACACTTTACACCGAGTGTCAGCATCACACACGGCTCATCGCTCTTTCGGGATAATGTGACGACCATTAAATTATTAGTCTTCATTATTTTCACGAGCCGTTAGTTTTAAGGTCTAAACGGCTGACATTCAGAACACCAGCTAAGTGATCCCGATGTTAAAATTACATGGATTACAGTTAGTGAATGCTTAATGAGATGAATAGTTTTATTGTTTGTAGTTTCTGATGGCAAGAGATTAAAAGAGGAAACATTATTTAAAAAGGGGAACATTATTTAGCAGTAAATCCCCAAAACAGGTTTTTAGAGCCTAAATTACACTTTTGTGGTTCTCACCTACTTTTACAAACAAACATCATTTGGTGAAAAGAAAAAAGATTTATATAGTGATTTCTTTCCAAAAAGAAAAACAACATTCAGAAACCAGGTGGGGAAAAATAAGTACACCCTCAGATTCAGTAACCACCTTTAGCAACAATTTCTGGAGGTGAATCAAACATTTTCAGTATGAGGATTATCAATCTTTTCCCACTCATTTTAGCCAAAACTTTAGCTCATTGATGTTCCAGTTTATGCACATCTCTCCAAGCATGCTGACACAGTATCTCAATGCCATTCCAACATCTTGATTTGTCCTGTTGCACACCCCAATTTTGGCAAAGTTTCAGCTGATGGACCGATGGCCTCATATTTGTCTTAATAATATTTTGGTGTTAATCAATTTCTCAATAACTGCAAGAGTGTCTTGCGTGACAGTTAGTACAGTATAAGAGTTTGTAGTGATAAATCCTGGTTTTTGCTAAACATGACACAATGCATGATGAACTAACAGGTTCACTTTGGTTTCATTAATCCAAAGAATATTCATAAAGAACTTAAGTCATGCTGCTAAATGCCATGAACTTTAACATACAAGGTTTTTTTTACATGCTTGTAAGTTACATGATCTAGATTTTGTTTTATTTTTGTTAAATTTGCTAAGCAAGTAAGTTCCTGGGACGAATAACGGCTGTCTTGAGGGCTCTTCAAAAATGTCTCACTGAAGAATGGTGAAGTTCAAATTGTTTAGTAATGGCTTTGTAACCCTTCTCAAACTGACAAACAGCAAAAATTGCTTCTCTAAGGTCATGGCCGAGGTTATTTCTTCTTACCCAAGTGCTCCAGAACACCAAACTTCCAAATGTTTTGCTTTTATAAAGGTAGACACATTCTCTCATTGTGCAATTCCTTAGTAACACCTTAATGCTAATTACTCTCTAAATGACTATGAAAGAAGAAAGAATGTTCATTTTTGTTGTCTGTGATTTTCCCACCTGAGCTTTTTTGGTTTGGTAATAGTGTTCCACACAATTCTTATTTAGGCCATGATAAATAAAAACCAAGAAAAAATATTGAGTTGGTGCATGTACTGTATTTTTTATAGTATATAGTACATGTCTCACACATGCGCATGCTTAATTCGGAATATGGTTAATATATATCCTTAATAACTTTTTTTGTATCAGACCTCTAGTAGATACTATTTTAAAAAAAAAAGAAGCTGAACTTAAATACTGTAGGCCTCCCTCACCAGCCACGGAGGAACAGGTCCTTTCCCTGGTAGGCCACTGGTACGAGGACGCTGTAAAATGAAGAGAAAGTTTAATAACAAATAAACAGTTTTAACAATTATTCATTTTACAGACTTTTTCTTTTTCTCCCCTAACTGTTACAAATAACTTCCACTTTTATTGGAAAGCTTTCCAGGAAGTGTCACTGTGGGGGATTTTCCAATTCAGATGAATAGTGAACTCAGGCACAGATTTTAGGCAATCAGGCCTGGCGCAAAGTCAATGTTTCAGTTGATCTGTTTAGTAAGGTTAAGAGCAGGCAGGACTCTGCATTTTGAATATAATAATTCTTTATATATATAAAATATATCTTTATTATTTTCTTCAAGATATGGCCCAACTTCCAAGAACTTCCAAGTGTAGCTTCTCCCTTATACATTTAGTCACTGTCTCCTTGGGCAATTCTTGAATTGTTCCATAATAACTACTTCTCTTGACTTTTATCAATAATACCACTAAATGATGAGTGACTACTTATTGAGTTGTTCCACATAATTTCCATTCTTGTTTTTACTTATCATCTTCTATTCTCTGGTCCGTTGTTTATGAAACTTGACAGACGGGTTCGCAGGGTATCTGGTGAAGATTATGAACGCAAAAGTTATAGTTAAGGTACTCACTCACTCACTCATCATCTACACCGCTTAATCCTGTATTCAGGGTCACGGGGGGCCTGGAGCCTATGCCAGGAGACTTAGGGCACATGGCAGGGTACACCCTGGACAGGGTGCCAATCCATCGCAGGGCACAGACACACACACATACACTCACTCATTCACACACTACGGGCAATTTGGGAAGGCCAATTAGCCTAACCTACATGTCATTGGACTGTGGGAGGAAACCGGAGTACCTGGAGGAAACCCACCAAGCACGGGGAGAACATGCAAACTCCATGCACACAGAGACGGGAATCGAGCCTGGCCGGGGATCGAACCCGGGCCCTGGCGGTTCAAGGTGACAGTGCTAACCACTACACCAACTTTCAGTCTAGTCCATGCTCATTTTTGGTTTAGATCTGAATACAGATGCATTAAACAAGTGCAGATACAGATAGTGTTACATCCTTAGGACGCATCTAAGCTGTCAGGCTGTTTCAGGCTGGTGGAAAAAAAATGCAAAAGTCAGTTCAAAGCAAAGTCTCTTAAAAGGTGGATCAGGGTTAAGGGTGCACAAGGCTCACAGATTTTGGGGATTTCTGCGGAGCAGAAGCTAGTCCATCTGGTCCGTTTCCACGGCAGGACAAATTTCTGAAAAAGTTCATGCTGGCTGTGATAGAAAGGTGTCAAAACACACGGGACATCGCAGCACCATTTGGGGTTGTGTACCCACAGATGGCTCAGAGTGCCCATGCTGACCTCAGTCCACCACAGAAAGTAGAAGAATAATTGGACCATGGAGCAATTTAAGAAGGTTGCCCAGTCTGATGAAATCACTTTTTTTTTTTTTTTTTTTTTTACATGATGTGGACAGCTGGGTGTGAGTTTAAAAAAAATCTATCTAGTTATTCCTTTCTACACTGCTCTTTATTCCCTGGTAACTGCTTCCCTACTATAATTTCTGCCTCATATTGCCCAGGAGTTTATGATCTACCTATATCCAAATCACAACAGACACTGGGGCTTTTGAGACAGTTTTGCAATCAACGGTTTCACACACCAAAAAAAAAAAAAAAAAAAAAAAGAGATGAAGACATGATTCAGTAACACAGCAAGGAACTGTCTGCTTAAGCTCAAAGACCCATGAGTCACCATGTGTGAAGATGAAGCTATTTCCATTAACTTCAGATCAGTTCCCTGCTGGGACAGAGAGGAAAATGTAAAGGAGTTAAAGAGCAAAAACTGAGAGGGACAGAATCCTGAGGGAAAGGAGAAAGAACGTACGCACATCTGAACTGTGAAATAAAAGTATGCTGTGTCAGGTCCCTAGTTTGCAAGGGATCAGGATGAATTTCTTGTGACACCACAGTCACTCAAGTGGAAGCTCACGGACACTGTGCACTAGGGAAGGAAATCACCAGGGACCTCCTTATACAATATTATCACGATATCATTATTTTATATATACACACACTGTATATATAATTTAACCCAGATTAAATATTACATTACATACTATACCACCAGAATTGACCATTAGAAAGCCTTTATATCCTGGATCTGGATATATCTGGAGTGCAGTATATAATTAAGTTTTTACATCATGCAATATATATTGGATTCCAAGCATAGCAAAATAGATCAAGAAATCTATGGTCATAAATATAACAGCGCAATTCTTTGGAGGTCCTTTGGTTATCAGCTGGATTCCTTTGTTCAGAAAAGCAGGAATTTCTGTTCATTTATACATTTTGTCAAAAACATATTTACACACTTGTGCAGAATTTGTCCAGAAATCTGACGGTCCTCTCTGGGTGGGAGAGACGGCATACTGTACCTTCTCTCCCTTAACAATCACTCATGGTTGTCTGTGAGCTGCGGTGTGCAGAGGAGAGATATGCAAACAACATGATATGATAAGAAATTTTGATTTTAGAATGTTTTTTCGATATTTCGTGACAGTTCATCTACTGACGGAGGATTTGATAATGGCATTGTGCAATTTTAGGACGCAGAAGCTGTGATAGAGAGCAAGCATTAGTATTAGAGGAAGTAGACATTGTAGTGATGTCTTTTTTATTTTTTTGACTTAAAATCACAGTAGAAAGGTAAACATTTGTACTGTACTATGATTTGCCGTAACTGTTCCACAAGTGCAAACGGAGTATGAATTTTCAGCTTTCCAGCTAGGAAGCTAATTATGGGGACTGAGGATGCCTAAGTAATTGTTGTCTAGAGGAGTCACATGGCATACAGTAAGTGACCGCTTTAAGATGGCAAAACATCACCATAACCAACATTTCCTAACACATGTTCTACCTGTTTAAAGTCCTACCTGAGATTAGGGGTGGAGTAGGGGTGCAGTAGATATGGACATCTGTTTGTGTACTACCTGTGACTCCCAAGAGCATGTGTGAGTCGAGTGGGCGTGGTTTGGGTCACTCGCAACCATACAAGTTAGAGCTTTGTGTTTGGTCTTAGATTGTTTGATAGATGAGGCTTTAAACTTGGGAGATGTCAAGTTTCATGTGTGTATTTCAAAACTTGGCGGCAGTGGTGGTTTCTCCAAAGTATTTTTATTTATTTATTTTTTTTTACAGTGTGTGTCCACTCTACAAACCCCATTATAGTGTATGGAATGTTTTCGCAGTAATTCAGGACCAATTTTGAAGGGGTGAATTATTTTTTTAAGTAGTAGAGCCCTTCAATCTGCCGGTCTTATTTTCCGTTCAGACCAAAAATGTATGTTTGCACATATCGCAATAAATCATTGTACCAAAAATATAATGATTTGACTGAGGGGTGACTGAAGACCTTTGCACAGTACTGTACATCATTCATACTAAAGACTATGATTACCTTACCTTTTGCTCATGTTTGTGCTGTTTTGAAATTATAATGGGGCAAATCATCATTTATAATGCAATAATTAGGATGTCAGAGATGAAAGGCAGAGCTGCATATCATTACTATAATGTCAGCTATCAGTCCAATTTCTTGAGAAAAAAAAAAAAAAAACAGGCTGTGTTAGAGGAATAGCTCTGAGCCAGAGAGACATTTTCCCCCTTTAAATGGCTGCAGCATGACACAGCAACCAGCAGAATTGTGCCCTTATTATCTCCGGCTGTTCCAGGAGCAAAAATGAAGAAAAAAAGATATTGTCTACTAATGTGTTTTGTTGCTTATTACCTCCATATATGTTTGTACATGCATGCATCTACAGGATGATTATATCTAATTTAAAAAAAAAACATCGTCTTAATGATGTACATCATGAACTAAAAACAATAATAATAAATTAACCTTTTTTTAAATATTTTGTTTGCATTAACTAATGAAAATGATTTGGTCAGAACATGTAATATGGCAACAACAGTGCTCGTTATAATTCCTTATATCTGAACTATTGTTACTGCATGCATCTTGTTAGGCTTTTATTAATGGCTGGAATCAAACTGTGATTTATGTGCGTCATATGCATGCTCAGTGGGTAATAAATAGATGGCTGGATAGACGAGTGACAAAATGCCTGATTGTTAGATTCACAGCTAAATGTCTCAACAGAAACTCTGATTATATACTGCATATAAGGCAAATTTAGTCTAAAACTACCTCATAGAAGAACTATAGTTTATAAAGTCCCATCTAAATGTGTTGGAATAGCGGGGCCAACTAAATTCTTTTTTGCTATACAGTACACTGAAAACACAGGATTTCAGCTTTCATTTACTGATATAGATAGGCTTCAAGTAAATAATAGAGATAGGGAAAAATTATATATTGTGTGATAATGCGGTAATACACTGACTCCAATATTATATACAATTTATTCATTTCTCTTGTACCACCCCTAATTTATTCGTGTTAAATTAAAATCGAATTAATGTTCGATTAAAGATTAGATTAAAGAAATGGGAACATATATTTTACTGTGACAGGTTGCAAAGTGCATAAAGATACAATTTTAAAATCGGTTGTTTTTCATCTGCAACCTCATTTCCCCTCTCATCTGGTCCTTCCATTCAGCATCACCAATATACAATCAACAACCTCATCATCTGTTATAATCTGCACCTGTTTCTTAGATGTTTTTTTTTTTTTTTTTTTTTTTATTATCTGAGAATGGCTCATGGGTCACTGTGTTAACTAACAAAAACAACATTCCTAAAAAAGTCCCCCAGGAAGCCTAGACAACTATTTCTTCAAGACTACATTAAAAATACAAAACATTGTAAGGATGATTCATGGCTTAAAATCATGATACCTTCAGGATCACAACACCTAGATTTTGTGATGATATTAAACTGGGTCCTCCCTAATGATTCCCATGGCTGGTCAATAACACTTTATGTTTGATTGCAGATCCCTTGCTGGCAATAACCGCATCAAGATGGCAACCCAGTGATATCACCAAACTGTTACTTTCTTATTTTATGATGCTTTCCCATAATGATACATCATCTTAAAATCGAGTTAGTCTAAAACCTTCCATTGTTTCATTCTGTCCTGATGAAGGCCTTTGTTATATCGATAGTGTGTGTCGGATTGTTGTCTTCCTGCATGTTGATGTTCCTAACTATTGGATTGGAAGCATTTCTCTGTAAATTGGCAGACATTCAAACTTGCAGTTCATCACAACACGAGTTGCATCATCAATAAAGATCACTGAGCGTGTTTTAAAAGCAGCCGTGATACTGTACTACACCACCATGCTTGACCGATGAGGTTGCATGTTTTGGATCACAAACAGCAGATCTAAATATAAAGGTACTGTACAGTATACACTCACCGGACATATGCAATGATCCAATCAGCAACAGATAAAGTATATCTGTGCCTGTATTTCTACAGCTATGTGTTTACAGTATGTGTTTTTTTCCCCCTTACAGCATAGTCTGCAGTATGCAGTAAACTCGCTGGTAGGTAGATTTTATAATAAGTAAGTACGAGTATTCGCTGCTCTCCAGCCGTTTTTTTTTTTGCTGCTATTTCCCCTCATCAGCATGTCCCAGTGTACACCAGCTCGATCGTGGGCAGCTAGAACTAGCCTCTGATTAACAAGCACACAAGTGGCACCTTATTATCCAGTGACTCTGAAAGGTTTTCAGAGCAGATTTAACTAGATGAACTACAATAAAATAACAGCCTAAAATTCCAAAAAGTAAGACTACAAAACTTCAATTAAAAAATGTAATTCATATAGGTTGTTGTTGTGTAATCCAATAACAACACATTGCGCAATAACCATAGATATTTTATCATACTGTTTTACCCGATGTTGTACCTCGTCTCTGGTGAGTGGTCTAAATCGGGCTTGATATCGGCTCAGCTCCACATTTAGCCGATGCACTGTCATCTTCAATCCGTCGTTCTCATCCACGAGCTCCTGCGCCTGCTGCCGCAAACTCAGCAATTCCGAGCTCTCGCCTACACAGAAATGCGCAAAAAATACAATCATTTCCAAAAACTGATTGTATTTGTGCTTAATTCTGTACAAAAACAACACCACATAAAAAAGGTACTCGTTAAGAACACCTTGCTTATTTAGAGAGCAATTTCCAAACAATTATTAGTAGGTACTAAAGGATTTATCATCCAACATTTACAAAGTTATACACAACCATGGTCTGAAAGGTTGTCATGCAAGAAACAAGAGAGAGCTGCACGATTTGATAAAACAAAACAAAACAAAAAAAATCACATTGCTATTATTTTGATATATATTGTGAGTGCGAATTTACAGTAACTGCAATATTTAAAACTGATCTAGGCTAACAGCAAATAACGCACAAAGTATCTCATTAAATAGATGTTTGCCAATACTTATTGCACCTTAAATTATTTAAATAAATCCTCAAGTTACATAAATTCAAGACTGTGTGTATATCACCTATACACCTTCTTTCTTTTGGAGGCACACCATCATAATTGTGAAGCATGGTGGTGGTAGCATTATGTTGTGGTGGTGGTGTTTGATAGAAAAGAGACTGGCGCACATGAGAAAGGAGGGTTACTATACTTCAAAATACTAAATCAAAACTCTCAAGACATCAGGCAGATATGTAAAAGTTGGCACTGACCGCGTCTTTCAGCAGCATTATGATCCTGAGCATACCCCTGAAGTTTGACAAAAAGCCGACTTGAAAAGAACAGAGTGCAAAAAAAATAATAAAAAATTGGAGCAGTGAAGACAAAGCCCTGATCTGAATCCCAGAAGAAATTGGTGGACTGAAGTGAAAAAAAGAATATCCCAGAATTACACCAGTTCTGTCATAATTAAAGGAGGGCAAAAAATCTCAGTAGTATTGTAAAAGATCTGTGGAAGCCTACCCCAAGCATTTGTTTTTTTTTTAAGGTTTAAGGAATATATACCAGTCAGCCTATTGAGTAGGTCCCCCTTTTGCCAGTATAACGGTGGTGCACTGTGTTTACTGACACCATTATATCAAAACCAGCATTAACCTTTTCATCAATTTGATCTCCATTAGCGCTTCAATTGGATCGGACTACACAGGCCAGCCTTCGCTCCCCAGGTGCTTCAATAAGCTTTGGCGACTCATGGCCCTGTCGCCAGGTCGCTCGTTTATCCTTCCATGGATTACTTTTGGTATGTCCTACAGGTATGTACTGCAGACCGGGAAAATCCAACAAGAGCTGCAGTTTCGGAGTTGCTCTGACGCAGTCCCCTAACCATCACAATTTGGCCCTTGTTAAAGACACTCAAATCCTTATGGTTGTCCATTTTTTCTGCTTCCAACTTCAGGAAAAAACAGTTTCCTTTCTGCCATATATATCCCACCCACTTCCATCCGCCATTGTAATGAGATACTGTAAACTGTAATGGCTAGACAACTGGGTCAGAGGACCTCCCAGGTTGCAGTGGTCAGAACAACTAGCCTTCCTGGTTCCAAAAGTAAGGGGGACCTACTCAATATTAGCATTAGCCAGTCATAATGCTATGGCTGATGAGTGTAAAAGCCTACAGTACCAAATACTAACAACATGTATGTAAAGATTTGTATCAGCTGTATAGTCAGGCGTCTGTGCATGGGCCCGTGTACTACTCACCGGTGGAGTGTCTTCTCTCTCTGGGCGGGTGTGACCGTTGCTGTTGTAGCTGCTGGATCTCATGGTCCTTTTCTGAGCATGTCCTCTCCAGCGCATCCTTCTGTGCAGTCAGAGTGTGATTATGTTCTCGAAGCTCTCTCAGCTCTTTCAACAACTCCTGCTGAAACTCTGCAGCATGCTGATATGACTCATTCATCTCTGCATAACATAAAGCAACACAACGCAGCATGGATATAAGCATCTCATGAAGGGCTTTGAAAAACTCCAAACCGTTTAGGAGTAAATTCATGGTAGCTCTTATAGAGGCCATAATCCATCTTCCATAATTTCTGTGTTCCCTACAGACATAATGATCCAAAAACAAGTGTTTTATGGCTTCAAGCTATTGAGAGTACAAAACCAGAAAGTGGCATTTCCCAGCAAAACACAACAGATTATAACAGAGTGAAGCAAATCACAAGCTATTGTAGCCTTCTAAGTTTTAAATTGTTTCAGAAGGGTCAAATTATTGTCTTGCATCAAGAAAAGAAAACAAGTATGGAGATCAAACTAAAACCACTTACTACAAGATTCAATCAATCAAAATATTACTTCCCACCAATATTATTCAAAACTTTATATATATATTTTTTAGATTTCCCCCCATTTTCTCCCTAATTTAGTCGTGTCCAATTCCTCTACGTCACTAGGGGGCTCCACATTAAGTTTACTACTACCACTCACTCTGGAGAGCCGAAGACTATCATGTGTTTCCTCCGAACCACATGACGCCAGCCGACCGCTCGCTCACGAACCGTTGGGGGCGGCGTAACACACTCGGAGGACAGCGCTATCCGCTCCCTCCGCTTGCGTGAGCTCACCGACGCCCCTGATTGCCTGTAGAGCCGTGATTAATGTGAGAGCACCAAGTACCTCTCATCCCTCCCCTCTGAGAGAGCTCGGCCAATCAGCTCTCTCTAGACCTCCGGCTGCGGGAGGTTACAGCGTCACCCGGGAATCGAACTCATCAAAATCTCCAGATGATGGGGCGAGCGCTTTACCACGGCGCTACTCGGAGGCCAAAACTTTTAATAATTTGGATTTGCATATATTGATGATCTGCTGAAACAATATAGCATATACAACTCATCCTGAGCATTACAGTATGTGCAGCCGCCTGAAATTATTCCTTAGGATTGTCCTGGGTCTTCTTACATGGCTACTAAACTCTGCGTTCCACAAAACCTCAGCAATGCAAGCTTAGTTATAGTATTTAAATTCGGATTAAGTCATACCTGTTTTACTTGGCCTATTTCTTAGACTTAAAAATCTCAAACTACCAAAAACAAGATATTTTATAGTTAAGTTGAAGTGAAATATACACAGATGAACCGGTTACCAGGTGACGTGAACACCATCAGCATCTGACAATGTGTGGAATATACAGTATACACCCAGCAATGGAAGAGTCAGTTCTCAATGTTGATGTTTTATATCTATCTACTACAATGCATGTTATAATATCAAATATTTGGTTAAGATTTGAAAAACAAACAAACAAAAAAAAAAACATTTGTATAGTATTTGGTAACATCTATAAAAAAAATTCTAGCATAATATACTGTTAATAAAGATTTTACTGTCTTTGCTCGATTAGCCTCACTCATAAGAGTTTTCCTTAAGGCTACACGGCTGTTTAGCCCCAGTCCCTTGAGTTCTGTTTGCATTGTGCATGTGGAAATCCTTTTACTTTCACTACCGAGGACAGATTCTACTGTTGCTTTTTTTACGAATTGACGTTCCATCAAGCTCATTTAGGATGGTTTTTCCAACCATATTTCTTTGTCAAAGATGATGCTTCACCACCACCCTTCAAGGTTTTAATAATGCATTTTACTATTCTTAACCCAATTTTAGCTAGTTTAATTCCTTAGTTGTTTTCATTTCTTGATGCAGGACAATAATTTGACCCTTAACTTCTATGCAGTATCTTTGCCATGATCACAGGATACGTCTTCTGACATGGTTGCTTAAGAAATGAGAAGCTACTCACTGCATCAGGTAGGGTTAAATAACTCGTCAGCTGAAACATATTAAATATTAAAGCTATTTGCTTAGTTAAATCCAGATGGCACCTTTTTTATTGGCCAGCCAGTGTATACAGTATACTTACAGTATGAACTCAATCTTCAGTTACATTTATAATAATCGGCTCTATCTTATAAAGTCTATTTATATTTTAAGTAAATCTTGAATTACAATACTGCCACTTGTAAACAATAATACATTTTAATGATCATGATATACAACTTTAATGTCAGGATTTTTGCTACTAAAGATGCCTCATTTAACCCTTGAAATAATATAGAAAGCTTTCTCCTCACTGGGACATGCCCACAAAAATGCATTGCCTTGACTACTGTTTTTTGTGTTAAGCTAAACGTGAGTACAAGAAGTGACAACAGTGCGTGTTGCTGCTACCAACAGCATGTCAAAAGAGCGACTGCGAGTCGCTCTTTAATGTCAGAGGTGCTTATGAGGTTCACACAATGTGTGATATCAGCTTACCAGAGGAGCTGAACTATTCACAAGCCATACGCGTTTCAAGCCAATAGCGAGCTTTCCGAGCATAAATGTCACAACTGCATAATATTAGCATTGATTTGGCGCCACACGCATACAATCGGGTCCATAAACATGAGGGGTGTTCAAGTCAAACCCGGACTTGTGATGAATTTTTCCCTTGAACGAAGGCGTAAAACCAATTGACATTTACAGAAGCACAATACGGTAATGAGACTCTTAGCTGCAGTAAAACATTGGAAGAGTGAAAACTTTTAAAGAATAACAAATCACAGGTGAGGGCGCGGAGCCCACTGAAGTCGTTCCCATGAGCATTCAGCGAGTGGAATGCTAGATTCTTGAAAAATCAACGGAAAACTTGTTGCCAACTTGCAAAAGAGACGCATTCATCTATGGGAACTGTACACACAACCATCCACAAACACCACCAGCACATGGAGCAGGTGCTCGGCTGGGATTATATACAGCAATAAATGTAGATAAAATCTCATAACCGCATTCTGTTATTCTGCACAATCACGATTTTAATGCAGTCGTAAGGAATAGTTCTCCAGGCTTCCTGAAGGACTTTTTAGCTCCCGTTTTCAGTCCAGTGCCCGTACCTGAGCAGTTTCTGGGGAATGGTTTGGTTCTCATGCAACACAGTGACATACAGTAGGAATCATTCAAGCCTGTGTAATTAATGTTAAAATTTGCAGTGTAATACAAAAATATTGTACATCTTTGGTGGATAATAAGCCCTACCCTTCCTGTGGTATCCTTTCTCTACTGTACTATAAGTAAATGTCAGGCCATGAAAACTATAGCAGGTTTTTTTTTTTTTTTTTGAGATTGAGATTTTTATTTTTTTTGTTAGAGATGCCTTTTAAACACTGCCCATGTTCTCACCTATTTTCTCTCTCCCAGTCTCTCTTGCTGGACTCGCTGCCGAGGTCTTTCTCTGAGACAGAGTGCACAGCTCTTCATTCACATCTGAAAAAAAAGCTCTAGTAGTCATGAGAGTATTACAAATTATGGCATATAAAAACAGACCAAAATTGTCAATTATTAATGTTTTTAATGAATCAAACAGACATTCCTCTGTACCATTTTAAAAACATATTAACTTCTGTGCATCTCAAAATTTTTTAAACCTTTTCAACAGTTTAAGATGTGTACAATATTTATCTGGGCACCATGGTAGTGTATTGTCTCTTTGGGATGCGCCTGGTGTCTGGGGACGGTTTCACTCTACCATGAAGACGGTTTGGCCGCGACTGATGCTGACAGCTGTTTCTCTGCGGACTTGGCTACAGTCGCTCGATAGCTCAGGACTGGAATTTCCTACGAGTCTACCTGAGCCTCCAATAACTACCTGGACTCCTTATTAACATCAACTGTTATACTGAACTGCCTGCCACCTAACCTAACGCACAGTATGAATGCAGATCAGTTCCTGCTTTCTGTTTCACCCAGATGAGGATGGGTTCCCTGTTGAGTCCGGTTCCTCTCAAGGTTTCTTCCTATTGACATCTCAGGGAGTTTTTCCTTGCCACTGTCTCCCTCGGGTTGCTCATCAGGGACTATCAGACCATTTTTGATTCATACACATTCACATTCCATAGAAACTTAAATAATTCTTTTGATGATTGTGTAAAGCTGCTTTGCGACAATGACAGTTGTTAAAAGCGCTATACAAATAAAACTGAATTGAATTGAATAGTGGTACCACCATGGTGGTAGTACTGTGGTTTTGTGCCTTCAGAGCCAAGGATTCCTGGCATTTACAGTACAAATTGCCCATAGTGTGCAGTTCTTGATGGATTAATAATTGATGGATTAGTACCAAGAACAGAGGACGTACCCCACCCCGTCCCCCAAATGTCAAGACAGTATAGGGGATTTCAATGACTTCTTTGAATTTTTCTGGGTAGAAAAATTACTTGACCAACACAGGTCTAAAAAGAGAAGAGAATAATGTATTTGTGTCTCTTACAGCTATTTCTAAACACCTGAAATTTTCTAAATCTATTAAAACAATTGTACAAGTTTCTGAGAGGTGAAGCTCCTTTGCCAAAGTCTGGACGAAGACCCACACAGTCACCCTCAGCTAAAAGCGAATTGGGTTTTATGGTCAGGAACAACTAAGGAATCACCAAGGCACAAGCCTTCCATGAAATGGAAGCTGATGAAACACCAGTGGAACTGTCTACGGTCAAGCCAGTTTTATATTGCCATGAAGACTAATGAACAAAAAAAGAAACCTCTGCTCCAAAATTCCAAAATCGACACCTTCAAGCTTGGATAATGTTTTCAGTTGACCACAGAGACAAACACAAAAAAAAAAGCCTTATGGAGGAAAGGTTTGAAGAGAGATATCCTTTTAGGTGCAAAGAAAAGCCGAAAAAACACTGTACCAACAGTTAAGCAATGGTGGTGGTAGCATCATCAACCTGAAATCATCAGTTTGATTCTTGAAAAGTCAGAAAACCAAAAGATTTAAATCAAACACTACCAATTCTGCCAAGAAGAGTGGTCAAATATCCTACTAAAAATTCTGCCAGAAGCTTGTTGATATCTACCAAAAGTGTCTGATGAAGGTGAAACTTGCTGACGGACATTCAGCCATTTAGAACATTCAGTGCTAAATTTGATCCTGTGTTAACTTCAGAAAATACAACATGAATTAAAAAAACTATTAGGGTTCCCCCTTCTACTATAGATGTATATTGTTCTACCATTCTTCCCCAGAAAAAGATGAGTTCAAATAATTCATTTCAAGTCCAATATTCAAATTCAGGTTCACGATGATTATATTTAAACTTCTGACCACTACTGTATCAAATATGTGTTTGCACATTGTCCAAAATCGCATTTTTTTTCCCCCACAGGATGTGTTGCTAACAGAAAGTGGCAAAGGCCTGTACAATGAATAGCACCTGGTACCTTTGTGTCTACTCTCAGAAACAACCCATTACTCAGACAATCACTAACAAGCCCTTCATGGAGGACCCAGTGAACCGAGTTTCATACCCAAAAACACCATTAGGCAGTTCTCATTTTTATATAACAATAATAGACAGATAATGAAGATAATACTCTCCTTCATACCCAGAGGGCATTTTGGTGATATGCTGAAAAAAAAAGTACAAAATGCCCAAAATAAAAGCAGAAGATGGTTACACTGAAAAGATACAAGACAGTGCACTGCTGAAAAGCTATTATTCCGTTTCTTTTATTAACAACCGTGATAACCTGTATTATCATCTATCATGTTGCCAGATGTGCACAAAGGAGGCTATGTCAGATACCAGTCCTTCCCACAGCTGTAGGGTTTAACAAGCCCGAGCATGATCATTTCCTCTTTCCCATTAGCCCTTATAATGGGCTCTAAAAATGGATTCTCAGAGGAAGGGGAGCAGTGCAAGGGAGATTATTTGCACTGAAATGAAAGGTAATGAGAGGAGGCCATGATGACTCCCACTTTTATCTTCCCTAATTTTTTAGCATTTTCCTCTAAAAACTAACAAAAATATCGAGGCAATATTTATGTCAGCAAGGCTGTTAGGAAAGTTTTATTGGCCAAGTCGAAAAAAAAAAAAAAAAGAAACAGACACTATTATATAGTATAATGTCACAGACACTGGTGCTCACTTCTTTGGATGGTGCCGAATGGAGAATTTGACATAAAATACAGTGCCTTGCAAAAGTATTGATACTCCTTGAACTTTCCCACATTTTGCCAAGTTACAACCGCAGATGTAAATGTATGTGAGATTTTAGATGATAGACCAACACAAAGTGTTACATAATCGTGACATTGAAGGAAATTGATCAATGGTTTTAAGAAATGTTAACAAATAAAAATCTGAAAAGTGTGGCATGCATTAGTATTCAGCCCCCTTTACTCTGGTACCCCCCTTACTAAAATCCAATGGAACCAATTGCCTTCAGTTTGTAGACCCCAACTTACAAACAAGTTTTGTTCTAGGAGGATGTTCATAAGTCTGATTTGTTCTTAAGTCCGACAAAGTGAGTCTTGTACACCTTTGACACAAATATATAATATAAAAGCACAACAAACCACTTGACTAAATATGTCCCCTCTCCCCTACATTGCCATCTTATGGGCAACACAATCTCACAGTGAAATGTTGACTGTGCGCCTTTAAATCGCGAGGAAAATCTCGGAAGCCATTTTGTCTCAGCGCTGTTTTCCACTGTATTGGACTGTTTTGTTGAAGATTTTCCCGAAATAAGAATTATTATTAGGACAGCCATTTTCTATCGTCGTGCTTCCGGGCTGATTCACAGAAACCGGTGAGGCCGACTCATTTCTCCGCACCCCCCACATGTTCACACATACAATATACCGGACTTTAGACATTTTATACATTCACTTAGACACTGGAAATATTGTACATAATTCATATATGGCAAGTATTGGTATCTGTGCCATGCAGTGTCTATTCTTTGTACACTACACGTGAGCTACAGTACGTCCGTGATTGAACTGGAAGTAGAACTGTTTGTATCTGCGGAATTCGTGACTCGAATGTTCGTAAGTCAGGGACTACCTGTATAAGCTGTCCTGTGAAGCCCTCAGAACTTTGTAAGAACATTAATGAACAAACAATATGAAGAAGCCCAAAGCAACATACCAGACAGATCAGGTTACTGAACCCAACTACTGCAGAACAGTCCTGTACCCAGTACAAATATTTACCCATTTTTACAGCATTAGCCTCATTCTCAATCCTTAATCATTAGCATATTTCCAATTACTGTCTACGTCTTAACTGTCTTGCATGTGTACACATTAAATTTTATATTATTCATGAAAGGCTTATGCCTAGGTTCTCTATGAAGACCATATTTCTCATTTCCTATTTCCCTGCTTCTCCACCCACTCTGCTGTTCTCCTCCTTATATAAATTAAGAATGTTCCATGGTTAACTGGAGCTGGTGTGGACTTGGTAGTAGAACAAGTTTTTGCCCCGTAATTCCAGTAGAAAACAAACTGGAATGATAAAATATAGAAAGACTTTCTGTACCATGTGTACCTCCAACATTGTGGCAGCAGATTGGAGAAGGAACACATGGGTGCGTCAAGTGTCCACAAACCTTTGTCCATATACAGTAGTGTATAGACTGTTGATGTGTAATGATATACAAAATGTACCATAATTTTTTACAGCGGTGTCTTGATCTGATGCATTTTTGATACAGCAAGTACACTGTAAGTGGTGCCTGTCCATGGTAATAACAACACAGTTTGTAGCACCAAGCAACCAGAGAGCAACTTTTTTCAGGCGTCATAGTTACTTGCTTTTCAAGCACCATATATATAAAGCACTCCCTGCAAACCCTTTATAATTGTTGCCTCTTGTGTAAATTATGAGCCCTGGATTATACTGTACTTCTGCGCATTCAGTCTATGATCCTTACTTTCCTTCCTCTCCATCTGGCTTTTAATTTATCCCTTGGATTTGTGAACCGTTGTTGCATTCGCTGCATTTGTCTTTCGCGCCCCCTGCCTTAAGCACAGAGCCTTCCTCTTGATGCTGTGTACTAAAGATGTGTAAGAAATGAATTGTTGAGTTTAATACCTGGAGATGTCATGCTTCTATGTGATGGAGACCTCGTCCGTAGTGCCAAAGAGGGCTTCTGTAAAAAAAAATATAAAAAAAAACATAAAAAATAATAATAATGTGCAATGTCTCACCATTGCGAATAAACATGTCGACATGTAACAAATGTTCTGAGGTGGTAATGGATACATTAGATGCATTCGAAATGGAATATTTATAATTAAAACTAATTATCCCACATTCACCAAGAAACTAATGTTCATCGAGTCAGATTTTAGAAACAATCCGTTTAAATTAGGCTGCTCAGTGTGGTTAATTGTAAAAGCAGTGTGTCCAGGCAGCAGCGAACACCACACTGGTGTGTCTAAGGAGAAGTCTAATGCCACTGGAGCTCTAATAGAAGTCTAATTGGTGAGTCAGAGGGACAGTGAGTGCCTCTTGTTTCAGGCCACCACTCAGTCAACAAAGATGACATCAATATTAATAACCTACTGTTCCCACTGCTTAGAGCAGGGAAATGACTGAAGCATGCTCCATTCCCTCCCTGCTTCTCTCTGCCTTCTGTCCCTATTAGGGCTGTACGATTCTTGTTAAAAACGTGAATCACGATTCTTCTCCATGGGAAGTGAGATCACGATTCTGTCACGCGATTCTTCATTTTTCAGGAAAGACAATTTGTTTTAGAACCCTCGAAGTGAAGACCTTAAAAGCTATTGACAGAATATCAACAATCACTCACTCACACATCGTCGTCGTCTATACTGCTTTATCTTGTATTCAGGGTCACGGGGACCTGGAGCCTATCCAAGTAGACTTAGGGCACAAGGATGGGTACACCCTGGACAGGACGCCAATCCATGAACATCGACAATAATAAATAAAGTAATTGTTTGTGTTGATTGTTGTCAAGTAAATAAGTGAACACATGAATGCAGGGTGATCTGAAGACAGGGAGAAGAGAAAAGGTGAGCGCTACCATGCCAACAGTAAAGCATCCTGAGACCATTCATGTGTGGGGTTGCTTCTCATCCGACGGAGTGGGCTCACTCACAATTTTGCCCAAAAACACAGCCATGAATAAAGAATGGTACCAAAACACCCTGCAACAGCAACTTCTTCCAACAATCCAACAACAGTTTGGTGAAGAACAACGCATTTTCCAGCACGATGGAGCACCGTGCCATAAGGCAAAAGTGATAACTAAGTGGCTCGGGGACCAAAACGTTGAAATTTTGGGTCCATGGCCTGGAAACTCCCCAGATCTTAATCCCATTGAGAACTTGTGGTCAATCCTCAAGAGGCGGGTGGACAAACAAAAACCCACTAATTCTGACAAACTCCAAGAAGTGATTATGAAAGAATGGGTTGCTATCAGTCAGGATTTGGCCCAGAAGTTGATTGAGAGCAGCCCAGTCGAATTGCAGAGGTCCTGAAAAAGAAGCGCCAACACTGCAAATACTGACTCTTTGCATAAATGTCATGTAATTGTTGATAAAAGCCTTTGAAACGTATGAAGTGCTTGTAACTATATTTCAGTACATCACAGAAACAAACTTGTGAAAACTAATATTTGTGTCATTCTCAAAACTTTTGGCCACGACTGTAGTGTAGGTATGAATCAAGATCATGATTTTTTAAAATTATTATTATTATTCATTGTGCAGCTGTACACTCTACTTAAAAGTGCTCTTATGTTCTCTGATCCTCCCCACATACTGTACATTATTCTCTTCGATCTGTAAAAAAAAAAAAAAAATCACATACACTTTCGGGTAATGCCACAATAACCGTTCATTAAAGTGAGCACAAATTAATGAATTTAATTATTTAAAAATTAAAGAATTAATGAAAAAAAATTGCATTTGGGTTACAGGGCCATGCTTAAGGGCAACTTAACAGTGAGAAGTTAACAACTTAACAGTGGCAACTTGGTGGAGTTAGGGCTTGAACCGCTACCCTTCAAAATCAGTAACACACTGTCCTTACCCTTACATGCACTACTTATTCTTCCTCTAAACATGACAGTGTATACTGTACTGTACATGGTCAAAAGTTGAAATTAGGTCTCATCTGGACACCACGCTTGGGAAATGACACTTGATTTGCACGTTACCCTCAGGATAAGCTATTTTTGTGCAACCCTTTCAAACAGTTTGCAGCCTTTATTTAAACATTATAACCTCAAGCTGAAATATGAATGTCTGTAACCGTTGGGTCCTTCTTTATGATTTCTTTTGAACTCATACATTCGTGGCAAATTCCCATTTGTTCCAGACTTCTGAAATGTTGTGTTTTTTGTTTTGGCTCAGATTGAGCTTATTAAAACCATAAATTTAAAAAAGTTCCATTCCATTTTATTTCTGCATGTATTTATTCTACTATTGTATATCAATCTTTTTGCCAAAAATATTTTTGTGAGAAAGAAAGAGGATGGATCATGTTGTGAAGACACACTTTACCTTTATGTTTGTTCCTTCGTCCTCGGTTTCATCTGAAATATATTTATATTATGATATATATGAAAGTTGTTATATTATAGAAAGTGATTTTATTTTCAAATATAATATTCGTGCTTTAAAATACAATGTCCAAAATATGGTCTTATAAATGCCGGTGCATATTATGAAATATTAAAAGAGCAGTACAGTATGTATACCAATGGCACACCTTCAGTGTTTAAGGGGGAGACGACTTCAAATGTCGAGTTGTCCGTGTCATCATCCAGTTTTAAGTGAAAAGATGCCTTGAAAAGAAAAAAAAGAAAAAAATTATAAATAAATTAATTAATTAATAAATACACACACATATACACAGATGTCCTTATCCAGGGCGACAATTAATTTGTATCTTTTATCATTATACATCTAAGCAGGTTAAGGGCCTTGCTTAAGGGCCCAAAAGTGGCAACTTGGTGTTCGTGGGGTTTGAATCTGGGAACTTCTGAATACCTAGTCCAATGCCTTAACCACCAAGCTACCACTGACCCCACACACTCTCACACCCGCGCACACACACATCAGCCACTTCATTAGGTAGGTATGTTCAGCTGCTCATTAATGCAAAAGCATTTAGGCATGTAGACATGACCAAGACAAGCACCAGGATGGTGAAGAAAGCTGATTTAAGTGCCTTGGCATGGTTGTCGGTGCTAGGCAGACAACCATGCCAAGATGGAATTTGGAGTATTTCCAAATCTACTGATCTACCAGGATTTTCACACATAACCATCTCTAGGATTTACGGAGAAAGAGAAAATATCCAGCTAGCGTCAGCTCTCTGGATGAAAATGCCTTGTTGATGCCAGAGGTCAGAGGAGAATGACCAGACTGGTTTGAGCTGACAGAAAGGCAACAGTAACTTAAATGCGGCATGCTGAAGAACCCATTTGTATGCACTACACAGCAAGCCTTGAAGCAGATGGGTTACAGCAGCAGAAGACCACACCGCGTGCCACGCCTGTCAGCTATAGTAAGAAAACTGTGGCTACAATTCACAATGGGACAACAGAAGATGGAAAAACATTGCCTCAGCCTGATGATATGATTATGTCAATTTGGACTGTAGTCTCTAGGCAATGTTTTCAGGACCTTGTTGAATCCATGCCATTAAAAATTAAGGCAGTTCTGAAGTCAAAATATGGTCCACCCCATACTAAAGAGATGTACCTAATGAAGTGGCCGATCATAAAAACATGCTCTCCTTTTCTTACGTGAACCATTACAGCTAAGACCAGGCATAATTGTGTCTATAATTCACTGAAACAATTAGAATTTCTGAATTCGAACTACAGCACTGACAGTTCAACCAACTGGACAGGTAGATAAACTGTGCCATCTGCAGGATGCTTACTGGCAATGGTAATCTAAATCCCCTTTACAAAAAACATTTTCCAGCAACAGAAAACGTAGCACAACCTTCTTGTGAGGCAGTGGAGCTCTGCTCTGTCTCTCTATAGACTGGTAAACATGAGTTTCTTCTCTCTGCACATCTGCTTCTATCTTTCCCTCTGCATCTTCTTCCATATCACCACCACCATCATCATCATCTTCTTCTTCTTCTTCATCATCACTAGGCCGTGGAGATGGCAGACGAGGTCGGCCTGCCATTGAGTCCGGCCATCGATCCCTGAAATGAAAAAGGAACAGTGAAGCGATCAACTTATTTGTTGCTTTGAATTTGGAAAGCTTTATGTATTATATTACATACAGTAATCTGATGTTGGAATAATCAGTATAATGTGTATTAACCAGTATAATCTGGTTAATTAAAATGTCTATTATACTTAATACTTTATTGATTGATTTATGTTAGTTTTTTTTTTTTTAATTCTCCAAACTAGTGTCTTTCCACAAATAATCTTAATATTATAAATGCTTGCCAAACAACATCCAGAATAAATACACAGCATACTGTATATACAGTATATAGATCAATATATAGCCGTGTTTTATTTATGCACTGACAGAAGAAAGCCTCGAAACTTCAGCATAGTGAATCAGAGGAGAAAGAAAATGTTGTGTATGTTTAGGGTGAAAAATTATCCATTTACAGGATGTAAAAGCTCCTGAATGCAGTTTAAACTGCAGCAAAATCCTAATCTTACATTAATTAGCTACATGGAATGTGCTGAATAAACACTCCCTTCCTGTGAAACTTAACTGGGACTGAAGTGTTAGAACTGTAAATAAAAAAAAT